>JAFLJL010014958.1:29069-34069 GCA_018398815.1 Conus ventricosus | reverse complement strand
GACCCCAAGCGTGGAATTAAAAAATAAAAAAGTGCCCTCCCTACCCCTGTCTTTCCCAATGCAGTCTCCCCTTCCATTTCATCTCTTTTTGTTGAGGCTGAGGTCAGCATGCGCTCGTTCCATTGTTCACTCTGAGTACTTTCAGTGTGTGTGTGTGTGTGTGTGTGTGTGTGTGTGTGTGTGTGTGTGTGTGTGTGTGTGTGTGTGTGTTAGTTCTTTAGTTTAGCGTCTGTTCACTGTAAGTGTTATTAGACGGGAAAAAAAGATTGTGTGTGTGCGTGTACGTGTGTGAGTGCGTGTGTGTGGGCGTGCGCGCGCGCGCGTGTGTGTGGGCGTGTGTGTGTGTGTGTGTGTGTGTGTGTGTGTGTGTGTGTGTGCGCGCATAATTGTGTGTGTTTGTGTGTGTGTGCGCCTGTGTATGTGTGCGAGAGAGAGAGAGAGAGAGAGAGAGAGAGAGAGAGAGAGGGACTGTGCTAGGGGTAAGAGGGGATAGGTTGGGATGGGTGGTGAGATATGTAGACATTTACTTATCCTGGTTGTTTATTTAGCCTTCAGTGTATGTTGATCGGGGAAATTAAAGTATATCAAACGAAACAAGTTTAGTAGGATTGGAGCATAATGCAGGGGATGGGTAGGGGGAGGGAGGGTTGCGGGTGGGGATGGGGGGCATCAGGGTGGAAAGGAGGACAGAATAGAGGAAGGGAGGGGAGGGGGGCCTAACCATATATATCATATAATCGTAACTTTTTTATATTAATGTTGTACAGCAATTTTAATTTAAAATGCATCAAAGATAGATACCAAGTGGACTGGAATTAAAATTTTCAGAGAGCATGCAAAGTAATACATGATTATTTAAAATATTTTCAGTGGATAAGGGTACACTGGCTGACAATTGATCTGCTAACTTTATCTGAGGAACAGAGTGCCTAACTCCTGGGTAGAGAAGAAGTAGATTGTTTAGGTAATTTGTTTGCCACATATGCAATGTACATTTTTAGAATCCTTTGTTCTAAAAGCATTCAATCGGAACCTATACATCAAACTAGTAACATGTCTGGAATGCATTACAGATAAATTGTTTAAAGAAGATTTCGGATTCGCTGCATTCTTTGCTTGTACACAGTGCTAGTAATACTGACTATTGTTTGTTTTTGTTTTTGTGCAGTTCAGCAACCTGATTTTGAGACACTTTTTCTATGCGCCGGTTAAATTCATGCAGATCTAGTTGAATGTCGAGATGCTGTGAACCTTCTACATTTTTCGCTGCCTTTTTAGCCGCATGATCCGCCCACTCGTTGTGGGTGATTCCGGAGTGAGAAGGAATCCAGCAAAAGGCAATACTGGTACCCTTTATAGACAACTCATGAATGATATGTTTTATTTCAATAGTCATTTCCAGTCGATTTCTTATGCCTCGGGATTTAATGGCTTGTAAAAACAGACTTTGAATCCACACAGAATAAGATTTTGCATGTATCCGTCGAAAGATCTACAATGTAATTTAATGCCATTAAGTATGGCTACAAGTTCAGCAGTAAAAATGGAATAATGTTTACCAATGTAGTGTCGTTTTTCTGTTTTTAATAAGGGTATTACAAAAACTGCACCAGTATTTCCATCTTCAAGAACTGACCCATCGGTGTATATCTTTAGATAATCTGTGTACTTACTTTCCAAGTGTGAAGTAACTAAACATTTGAGTAGATTAGGGAATGTTTGTTTGTTTTTTGATAAATCTGTGTGATCAATGTCAAGTATTGGTTGATTTTGTTTCCATTCTGGAAGTGGAGAAAAAGGTTTAACTGCAACATTTTTCCCGTTCAGATCTGTATTACAAATAATATCTGAGGGATATGTGTTAATATGTATTAATAAAATATACACAAATTGTCAAATTTCTCGGCGTCTATCTCACTTCAAAACTTTCGTGGAATTGCCACATCGACTACATAACAAACAAAGCTAGAAAAAGTCTGAAATTTTTTAAGGTAATAAGCAGACAGCACTGGGGACAGGACATAAAGGCACTAATATCTCTCGCTACCTCCCTTGTACGGTCACGGCTGACGTATGCCCAGGAGGTTTTTTTCAGCGCTCCAGCGCACTTGTTAAATTTAAACTGCAGAGCATAGATTCCAAGCTCACAAACTTGCTCTGGGGTACCAATACACGCGTCAATTTTAGGAACTTACAGAGAAGCAGGTGTTCTACCCTCGATAAAACAAAGAAAAGCCTCGGCTGCGAAATTTATCCTTAAAACATCCTTATGAAACATTTTCCAAAAAAAAAAAATCTTATTTCAGAAACCGATTTTGCAAAAAGAGCTAGAACAAGACAGTCATTGAAGTCCTTTAAATACATGTGTGTGTGTGTGTGTGTTGTGTGTGTGTGTGTGTGTGTGTGTGTGTGTGTTTGTGTGTGTGTTTATATATGTGTTTATATGGTGTGTGTTTATATATGTGTGTGTGTGTTTATATGTGTGTGTGTTTATATATGAGTGTGTGTGTGTGTCTGTGTGTCTGTGTGTCTCTGTGTGTGTGTGTGTGTGTGTGTGTGTGTGTGTGTGTGTGTGTGTGTGTGTGTGTGTGTGTGTGTGTGTCTGTCTGTCTGTCTGTCTGTCTGTATGAACTGTGTGAAGGAGAGCGGGAATGGAGAAGAGATGGAGGGCATGGTCAGGATAGTTACTTTAGTGCGGTCACTAACTGACCAGGCGTGCTGTGATGGAGATATGTCCTTAATCGGATTATGTTCCTGGATAGTTCATGTCTTTTTGCTTTTTTTTCTGTTTTCAACTATTTTTCTTTCATTTCTACTGTTCTTTTTTCCCCTGTTTTTTTTTTTTTTTAATTTAAATCCTTTCTCCCTGGCTTTTCTTTTTTTCTGTCGTGCCTTTTTTTCTCCTTTTTTATGGTTTCTTTCCTTTCTCCCATTTTTTCTTTTCTTGTTATTTCTGTTTTTCCTTTCTGTTTTTTCTTTCCTTTCTTTCTCCTCAGTATTTTTTTTTCTCTCTTCCCCCATATCCCTTTTTTTCTTTTCTTTATTTCTTTGTCTTTTTGTTTTTCTGTTGTTGTTTTTCCTTGTTTCCTTTTTGTGCTTTACTTCCTCTCTTTAATTTTTGTTGCTTTCCTGCTTTTCCACTTCTTTCTTTCTTTCTTTCTTTCTTTTGTTTTCTTTCTTTCATTTCTGTGTTCTTTCATTTTGTTTACTCCTCTTTCTTTGATTCGTTCGGTTTGTTGTTGTTCTTGGGTTTTTTTTCCTTCTTTCTTTTTTTCTTGGTGAGACTGAGCGCATGACAGACATTATATATTAGATATTAGGGCAGACATTTAGACAAAAAACAAAGTTTTCCCTTTTTTTTGTTGTTATTTTTTGTTATTGTCAAACGGGAAACTAAGTTTTCCCTTCTTTTTTATTGTTATTTTTTTTTGTTGTCCCCCGGGTCCATGTGTATAATTTTCTTTAAACAATTTTTGTCGAATCTTCACCCCTGATTAAAACTACGTAAAATTTTAAAGCTCCAATTAATCCAGTTTTTAAAAAAAAAACGCATTTTGCCTGTCGAGGGGGACATTTTAGAATGAAAATTCCCTATTTTTAAATTTTTTTTTGAGGTTTCTTTTTTGTTTTTTTTTTTTTCCTTTTTTGTTGTGGCCCGATATTCAATTTAAAAAAAAAGTAACCTTGTCACTTTTAAAAAGAAAACATAGACCGGGGGTTATTATTAATAAAACCCCCGTTAAAAACCACCCCTTTTTTTCCCTTTTTTCCCCCAGAGTAGAAAGCCAACCCCAACAAAAACACACAAAAGAAAATACGGTGCCAACCAGAAGGGTTTTATTTGCATTCACACACCCCCACTTCTCACCCACAGATGGCAGATGAAAACCAATACCTTTTTATATCCAACACGCACAGGCAGTTTTCCCCACACAAAAAAAAAAAACCCAAAAACCCAAAAACAGAAAAAAAAACAAAACCCCCAAAGAAATCCAAACTAAACTATCAATACTCGAAACCCTCAACGCATGGCCCCTTAAAGCAAAACTTTTTCACCCTTGGGGCGCACCTCCCAAAATGACCCTTCCCTCAGGGGGCACACCCCACCTCAGGGGCCCCCTAAAGGGGGATAAACCCAAAGGGGCAAAGGGGAAATCACATCACTTGGGAATCCCGGGGTGAAATTCAAGCAAGGTTGATACCTCAAAAACCCGAGATGCCCCCCGAAGTTTTTTCCTTTTCCCCCAAAAAAAATTCTTTATCCCAATTTTTAGTGCCGGGGTTTTAAAATACCCGGGCACCCAAACTTAAAACCCCCAAAAAGTTAAAATTGTTCAAGTAACCCCCAACTCAATGTTGTACCCTTTAATACAACAATTTGAAAATCCCCGGCTGGGACTTTACACGCAAGAAAAAAAAAAAACTCCCTTTTAAAAAAAAAAAAAAAAAAAAAAAAAAACAATTAAACAAAAAAAAAAAACCGGGAACACCAAACGTTTCCCAAAAAAGAATTTTTTTTGAACGTCCCGGGCTGCTTCACGACCTCTCACTTTAAAAGCACCCCCCAAAACTTTCCCAAAACCCTTTACTGAATGAAGCACTTTTAATGAACAGGAAAATAAAGTCCTGACACGTCGAAAAAGCGCGGTTTTTCCCCCCTACCGGGCACCAAACCCCACTTTTCGGTCCGGGACGCAGGTTTTTAACTGCGGCAACCCTCAAGACGCTTTTCCCACCCTGAAGACAAAAAGAGTTTAAGTCGGGGGGAACTGCCCCACACACCCTCGGACTGTGGGGGGGGAGACGGCTTTCCCCGCCGGAACGCCCGGCTGGCTCCACGGCTTCCCCCCACTCCGGCAGAGAATTTTTCAGGGGTGACAGTGGAATGGCGGTGGGCAAAACTCCCACAACCCCGAGAGGCCGACCCTCACGGGGTTTTCTGTGTAAAGGGGGGGTACAAAAACTCCCCAAAACAACCTTGGAAAAAAACAGGGAAAGAC
>JAFLJL010014958.1:25000-28069 GCA_018398815.1 Conus ventricosus | reverse complement strand
TGTTTTTTGGGAGTTTGTCTTTTCCTGAGGAAGGGTCATTATGTGGTGTGAGAATGCGTGCACAGTATGCATAAGGGGCTGGTTGATGGTCGAGTATGAGTATAGTTGGATTATTTGGGGTTGTTTATTTTTTGTTGTTGTTGTTGGGGTTTTTTTTTGTGTGGGAAACTGCTGTGCGTGTTGGATATATAAAGGTATTGGTGTTTCATCTGCATCCTGTGGGTGAGAGTGCGTGTGTGAATGCAAATAAAGCCTTCTGGTTGTGCACCGTATTTTCTTTTGTGTGTGTTTGTTGTGTGGCGTTCATACTCTCGGTAAAAAGGGGGAAAGGGGTGGTTAAAACGGGGGATATATTAATACATATACCCCTGTTACTGTCTTATACAGTGACAAGGTTACGTTTTAAATTGAATATCAGGCAGCAACAACAAGAAAACAAACAAACAAACAAAGAAACCTCACAAACAAAAATAAACAATAGGAATTTTCATTCTACATGTCCTCCTCGACAGGCATACGTGCTGTTTTGTTTTGAAACGGGATTAATTGGAGCATTCAAATACGTAGTTTAAATCAGAGTGAAGATTCGACAATATTGTTTCAAAGAAAATTATACACATGGACCTGGAGACAACAAAACAATAACAATAAAAAAGAGAATACTTAGTTCCTGTAGACAATAACAACAATAACAACAAAAAAGAGAATACTTAGTTTGTGTCTAATGTCTGCATAATATCAAATATATAATGTCTGTCATGCGCTCAGTCTCACAGCCAAGAAAGAAAAAGAATGAAGAAAGAAACAAGAACAACAACAAACCGAACGAATCAAAGAAAGAGGAGTAAACAAAAATGAAAGAACACAGAAATGAAAGAAAAAAACAAAAGAAAGAAAGAAAGAAAGAAAGAAGTGGAAAAGAGGAAAGCAACAAAAATTAAAGAGAGGAAGTAAAGCCAAAAAGGAAACAAGGAAAAACAACAACAGAAAAACAAAAGACAAAGAAATAAAGAAAAGAAAAAAGGGATATGGGGGAAGAGAGAAAAAAAAATACTGAGGAGAAGAAAGGAAAGAAAAAAACAGAAAGGAAAAACAGAAATAACAAGAAAGAAAAAATGGGAGAAAGGAAAGAAACCATAAAAAAGGAGAAAAAAAGGCACGACAGAAAAAAAGAAAAGCCAGGGAGAAAGGATTTAAATTAAAAAAAAAAAAAAACAGGGGAAAAAAGAACAGTAGAAATGAAAGAAAAAATAGTTGAAAACAGAAAAAAAGCAAAAAGACATGAACTATCCAGGAACATAATCCGATTAAGGACATATCTCCATCACAGCACGCCTGGTCAGTTTAGTGACCGCACTAAAGTAACTATCCTGACCATCCCCTCCATCTCTTCTCCATTCCCGCTCTCCTTCACACAGTTCATACAGACAGACAGACAGACAGACAGACACACACACACACACACACACACACACACAACACACACACACACACCACACACACACACACACACACAGAGACACACAGACACACAGACACACACACACACTCATATATAAACACACACCACATATAAACACACACACACACATATATAAAACACACACATATAAACACATATATAAACCACACACACAAAACACACACACACACACACACACACACACACACACACACACACCACACACATGTATTAATGGACTTCAATGACTGTCTTGTTCTAGCTCTTTTTGCAAAATCGGTTTCTGAAATAGATTTTTTTTTTTTGGAAAATGTTTCATAAGGATGTTTTAAGGATAAATTTCGCAGCCGAGGCTTTTCTTTGTTCATCGAGGGGTAGAACACCTGCTTCTCTGTAAGTTCCTAAAATTGACGCGTGTATTGGTACCCCCAGAGCAAGTTTGTGAGCTTTGGAATCTATGCTCTGCAGTTTAAATTTAACAAGTGCGCTGGAGCGCTGAAAAAAACCTCCTGGGCATACGTCAGCCGTGACCGTACAAGGGAGGTAGCGAGAGATATTAGTGCCTTTATGTCCCGTCCCAGTGCTGTCTGCTTATTACCCTTTAAAAAAATTTCAGACTTTTTCTAGCTTTGTTTGTTATGTAGTCGATGTGGCAATTCCACGAAAGTTTTGAAGTGAGATAGACGCCGAGAAATTTGACAATTTGTGTATATTTTATTAATACATATTAACACATATCCCTCAGATATTATTTGTAATACAGATCTGAACGGGAAAAATGTTGCAGTTAAACCTTTTTCTCCCCTTCCAGAATGGAAACAAAATCAACCAATACTTGACATTGATCACACAGATTTATCAAAAAACAAACAAACATTCCCCTAATCTACTCAAATGTTTAGTTACTTCACACTTGGAAAGTAAGTACACAGATTATCTAAAGATTTTACACCGATGGGTCAGTTCTTGAAGATGGAAATATGGTGCAGTTTTTGTAATACCCTTATAAAAACAGAAAAAAAAGACACTACATTGGTAAACATTATTCCATTTTTTCTGCTGAACTTGTAGCCATACTTAATGGCATTAAATTACATTGTAGATCTTTCGACGGATACATGCAAAATCTTATTCTGTGTGGATTCAAAGTTGTTTTTTCAAGCCATTAAATCCCGAGGCATAAGAAATCGACTGGAAATGACTATTGAAATAAAACATATCATTCATGAGTTGTCTATAAAGGGTACCAGTATTGCCTTTTGCTGGATTCCTTCTCACTCCGGAATCACCCACAACGAGTGGGGGATCATGCGGCTAAAAAGGCAGCGAAAAATGTAGAAGGTTCACAGCATCTCGACATTCAACTAGATCTGCATGAATTTAACCGGCGCATAGAAAAAGTGTCTCAAAATCAGGGTTTCTGAACTGCACAAAAACAAAAACAAACAATAGTCAGTATTACTAGCACTGTGTACAAGCAAAGAATGCAGCGAATCCGAAATCTTCTTTAAACAATTTATCTGTAAGCATTCCAGACATGTTACTAGTTTGATGTATGGTTCCGATTGAATGCTTTTAGAACAAAGGATTCTAAAAATGTACATTGC
>JAFLJL010014958.1:0-22500 GCA_018398815.1 Conus ventricosus | reverse complement strand
TGTCATGAAAACCAGTCTGTGTGTGGTTGACTTTCATTCACGCTCCCTAATCATGAAATGGAAGTTTCATTACAAAAGGCAGTAATATTCAAATACACAGTTCTTTGGCAATAAGTTCGTGAAAATTCAGACAAAAGGTTTGTTACATTCGATTTTGACGCCTATTAAAACACACACACACACACACACACACACACACACACACACACACACACACAAAACCCCAAAAGCCAAACCAACCAACAACAACAACAAAAAAAACCCCTCGCAGCTAAATAAGCCTGACAATCTTTCTCACTCGAGCACCAGCAAGTTATCTTGTGCACGATATGGGGAATGCGTTCTCTCCTTTGAGGTTCCGGGAAAAAAGACCGTTAAAGTGGTACAACGATCGGCAGTTCATCGCAACGGAATGATTCTGTGAGAACAAGATCGTTGATCGCAGAGTTCAGTTAGGAAATAACCTACGGGTCGCCTAGACCCGCGACCTAGATGTTTAAGTCACGTTGTTTTTATTGAATCTAGCTCGTTCAATTACATGGATCCGAGAGAGGATGTACAAGACGTCGCTACCTTGAACAAAAGACGATGAGTAAAAAGCTTTTAAGAATACCTTGCAGGTGTTTCCAGGCGGTGTTACAAAAGTACTGAAACAGAACACATGCCCAAAGAAATGTGACCGTCGTTTAAAACTCAAACAAACAAGAAAACAACAACAACAAAAACAGCAACAAACGTTTTACTTTCCGGGGTTTGGCTCCTAATGAAAGCGTGATCCCAAACATTCGTGTGAAATTGTAAAGAAAAAATAAAAAACAAAAACTGTGATGCTTGTTTGGGTGTGGAGAGAGAGAGAGAGAGAGAGAGAGAGAGAGAGAGAGAGAGAGAGAGAGAGAGAGAGAGAGAAGATTTCAGCTTGATAGGCGTAAGATACAAAAATATGAAGTGAAATTACTTACATGAAAGGAGGAAGAGGGAGAGGAGAAGGTGGTGGAGGAGAAGGAGGGCGGGAGAAGAAGAAAAAGAAGAGGTAGCAGTAACGGCAGTAATAGTAATAGTGATGGTAGTAGAAGTACTAGTGGTTGTAGTAGCGGTAGTTGTGGAAGAAGAAGAAGAAAAGAAAAAGGAAAAGAAGAGAAAGAAACAGGCAGAATACGACAACTATAAAATGAAAAAAGATGAAGAAGAAGGCTATACGAAGTCTGATATTTTTTATCTTCCAGATATTGACCTCGTTTATGGGCCGATTTTCCTTTTATTTCTACTTTTAAAGAGCAAGTCGTCGATTGCAACAGACGGACAATTTGTGTGGTCTCTGACCAATTTGGGCGCCATTTTCCCATCACAGGGGACAGCACTTGTATGGCCGGCGGTCGATTATCTTCCTTGATTAATGGACAGTCCTTGCTCTCTGTCATTTAGTCTGTCAGAATGTCTGCCTGGTCTTTTTCGGTTTATTTGTTAGGGTTGTTTGTTTTGTGTCGATCTATTTATTCATTTATTTATGACGATTTTGTGCCTTAGGGGCATCTGTTTGCTAGTCGTAATTCTACATTTGAAGCTACTTCACAACTCGGGTTTTTTAATCTCTGTCTGTCTGTCTATCTCTCTGCCTTACACACACACCACACAACACACACACACACACACACACACACACACACACACACACACACACGTGCGCGCGCGCGCGCACATGAGAGAGAGAGAGAGGGGGGGGGGCTAATTAAACCACGAAGGTAAAGGGGTACAAACACGACTTGGCACACGATATAATCTAAGTGTAAAAATACTGAGTATACATAAATGGAGAGAGAGAGAGAGAGAGAGAGAGAGAGAAGAGAGAGAGAGGACAGACAGACAGACAGACAGAGACAGAGACAGAGAGACAGAGACACAGAGAGAGTTAGTTGGTGTTTGAAAAGCATACTGAGGAAAGTCTGTATTGTCGGGTCTGCTCTTCTACAAGCTTTGTCCCTCCAGTGGAATTAGATCCATTACAAAACCTACGCTCTTGAGGAGAACGCATTCTCATTCATCACTGAAACGTACAGGTCTGCAGCCCCCAGTGTTCCCACGTCAAATGCGTCACCGGGTTAAAAACAAAATTACAATGGACTGATAAGGCGTAGTTGATTATGCAGAGGTTTATCCGTAGACTGTGTGCTGATTTTGACGTGTTTCTCACCGCACGCCTGATCAGCTGAGTGTGTTAGACCAACGAGCTCGCTTCTAGAATGTTTCTAGTGTTAATAAAAGGCGCTCTTTGTAAATATGACATCGGGACAGCCCGTTTGCAGTGGTGTCGCTCAAAGAAAAAAAGAGAGCACTAGAAAAACCCCTCCCCCCCCCCCCTTCAGCCCCCCCCCCCCCCCCCATCCTGATGGGGTGTCATTAAAACCAATCGAAACCCTTACCACGGGGATGATATTTCAGCCAATTGGGGAACGTTCTAAACCCCAAAGAAAAAAATGCAACCTTCGCGGGATCTGTCAGCTGAATTTTCCCTTCGCCCATCTAACCTTCCCAACACCAACCACCCACTGAAAAGGTAGAAGTTGAATTCGTCAATAAAAAATGACTAGCTCGATGGTTTGTTTTTAAACTTAAGCCCCTAATTAGTTAAATAAACCCACTCTTTTTTCTTGGAAGGTGGGGGGGGGGTGGGGGGGGTGGTGGGGTGGGGGATGGGGGGGGGTGGGGGGGGGGGTTACACTCTGACCCCCACAAGGTGGATCATAAACGAAAACTTCCCCCCTCAGACTTATTGTCGATAAAAAGGGCCCGGGCCGGGTTTTTCATATGAACTGAGAGAACAGGAAAACCCCGTTTCCCAACTCCCCCAAACCCTCACCTGGGTTTCGGGCTAGGGCCCCTAGAATGGGTGTTTTCCTTTCTCGAAAAGTAAGACTTCAATAACCAAAAAATAACGATTACTACAAACAAACATATGCGTAGGTTTATCCTTTTTAAAACAAATTTTAAAAAAAAACTTTTTCAATTTTAGTTTTGCTTAATCCTATGTTTTTCCGATCATTTTCAATAACATCATTTTACGCAAACATTCATCAAATGCTCTCTGTCTTTCATGGAAATAAAATACAGTTTTTTAATGTTCTCAAAGCTTTTAAAACTGAGTTATATTTTTTGGCATAAAATCCACACATTATCCCAGCATGTCTTCCACGAAAGCTATTTCGACAAAAAGTGTTTCCTTTTAACTATGTCCTCTTTTGCTAAACCCCAGCATCTTAATAAATAGTGTCGCTTTCCTTTCAAACAATATAAAAAACGTTCTAGACACTCACTCATTTATTGCGGGATTAACTAAAAATTGTTACATCATCCAAAAAAACCCTTTCTATCATGATAGCTTTTTTCCTTTTAAGTTTTTGGGCAGAAAACACAATAGTCAAAATTAAACGATAAACTTTGTAATAGGTCGAGGACAAATATTTTTTTTTCCACAACATTTTCCCAAAAATTAATGAACAAGGGGGGGTTTTTGTCAAAAAGTTTAACGCCCCATAGTTTTATAACAAACTTAATCTAATCCATTATTGTTTTTATCATCTCTCTTTAAAACTTGTTCAGTAAAAAAAATCCTAAAGATAAAATTTTAAAATTTAAAATCCAATTCGTTCTGTAAGTTTGTTTCTTTTTTAGACAATATTTTTTTGGGGGCTGGGTTTTTTCCTTTAAATCCTCCCCATTTTTAAGAACGACGACAAAACTTAAGACTGTCAACGCCCCTAATTTTGCCAGCAAATTTAAAATTCCCTTTTTAAAAGGGGACGTCCTGACCCCACAGCCCCTTTCCCTCTTACATCTTTAAGCAGAAATTTCAAATATCATTGTGAACGCATCTCCAATTTCTTTTGGGGAATAAATTGAAATTTTTGTGAAGCACTTTAAAACCTTTTCTCTTCTGTGAGGGTACTGTTTTTTTCCCATACGGCTTTATTTCAATCTCTTTCCAACTTTTGTCATCGGCAAAGACTTACGTAAAGGGCCAGAGTTGAATGCTTTTCTGAAACTTTTTTGGCGCTAAAAATGTAAATGGGCTTAAAATTTAAAATTTTTATTCCCATTCTAAATAGGTTCTAAAGCCTTTGAGGTCAGGTTTTCAACTTTTTTAATTCAACTGGCCAAAAATTTTTTGCTTCGTTTGCGCAGTTGCTCTATTTTGGGAAACCTTTCTTTGTCGCCAACCCTTTGCTTTTAAATCCCATCTTAGTGTCCCAAAAACCACACAAAGCGCCTATCCACCATTCGTTAAAAGTCTGAACGCTCAAGGTCTTTTAATTCAAAATTTAACACCTCACAGGCGCTAAGTAACTCCGGATTCTTGGGGCCCACGCGACATTTTTTGTACAACTTATTATTTTATTTCCAAAACAATTTGCAGGTTATCACTTTTAAACGATTTTCCTCGTTTTGTTTTTGATTTTTATTTTAAAATGATCCGACCCCCCCACAAACTAATTTTTTAAACGTAAATTAGGGAATTGTAAATTTCATAATCGCAATATGCACTTTCCCGACGGCAGAGCTCTTAAACATTTGGGGGCCTTCCATCATATAATTTTCATTAGGTTAGCTCACCCAAAATGAACAAGAGTAATGAATTACTGCAAGATCGAGGGGATTTTTCCCCCTCATAAGTAGTTTTTTTGATTACACAAAAACTATGAGCGTCCTGACTGTATTGCAAAGCCTAACTTTTTACTAGCTTATCAAAATAGTAACTTGCTTTTTTCGGGTTTTGAATGTTAACTTGTTTTTAGTTTGCATTTTTAATTTTGAGATAATGTCAAAGTTACTCATTGCTTTTTTATGAGCAAAACCCGTAATAACCATCGGGTATTTTAACAGCTAACGTCGTTGCTTCCCCTTTCATATTTTTTAATTTTTTTTCCTTTTGGGCTTCATTTAAAATTTTAAAACCCATACACTTTGAGAATATTTCAGGGAGTGTGCCATTTTGGTTCCGAAATCTTTCCAACAGCTTTTCTAAATCCGGGGACTGTCTTGGGTTGTTATTTTTACAAAATTTTTTAAACAAAATAAAAATGAGTGCGTTCAAAATATAAAGATGAAAAATTTCTTTTGGGCCCCTAAAATTTTAAAAATATAGAAACGGAACTTTTGACATTGCTGTACCCAGACTGTCACTTTTAAAAAAGGGTGATTACTCCTTAAGCAGTACTTAACCCCCCTATTAAAAAAGCTACATCGCAAAAAGTTGGTTTATATCCGACATTTTTATCAAACCATTAAAAACTTTGCTGTTTTTTTGTGCAACAACGGGGTTTGGGGTATCGTATCAAATCTTTTAAATCACCTGATCCTTTGGTGAGGTCATGTACGTTTTCTTTTTATTACACCTTCAGACGTTTTTTGACTGAACTGCGAGCGCCATTACCAAATGCAAAACTTTAAAACTTTCCAACAAAAGACATAAGGTTTTTTAAAGAATCTGTAACGAATTCAATATTAAAATTTTTTAAGACAACTTTAAAAAAAGCGGATTTTAAACAGGCCTCCCCCCCCTTTATTTTTGGGGCCGCACAAAAAAATTAACTTGACTGGAATCCCCTACACACTTTCTCTTCGGCACAGGGGTTCACCTTGGGTCCATAGAGCAAGAGCATAAAACAGCAGGAAAACATTTTATCTTGGGCATATCTGGGGGCTTAACAAAAGCGGAATGAAGAATAAACGCCCTTTTTTCGTACTTACTTTTGGTGTTTGCTAGGTGCGCAGCAAAAGCGAGATCGAGCTAATTTTTTTTTCCTCTACTGGCCTTATGCACAAAAACAATACTTAGCAAATTTAGGGGACGCCATTAATTTCAGTTTTTTTACCTTCAAGTAAAAAAAGGGTACCAAATGTTTTACAATCCCAAAGTCGAAAGAACTTTGCTTTTGGCACTGGTTTTAAGCTGCCTTCTGACCTCAGACTCCAATAGTAAAATAATAAACACAACAATAAAATTCCTTTAGCAGGTAAGAACAAAAGTTGGGGAAAAAAACGATATAAATTTTGAGCCAGTAATATTAAAACAATAAAAAAACCCCCAAGAAAAAAGCATCCAACCTCGGGGTTCAAAGCCCAAAGACTTTTGAAGACGGGGACTTTTTCGCGATGCCCGAATAGAAAAGACACACTTGTTTTTGGTTAACGGCCTAGGATTATTTGGGTTTTATCTTACTAAATAGAAACCCAACTATTAAAGAAAATCCCATAAGTGCTCGGCCCCCATAAACCAACTACTTTTTTTGCAGTAGCAAAAGCCAGCAAAACGATACTCCCTAATAACCGGTAAAGAGTCTAAGCTTTACAGCTAATTTTTTTAATAAACTCGCAAGATGATAAAGCTGTTTTTTTACCCGTTTTCAGGCGGCGATGGAGGCGATGGGGGCGGAGGCACGACTTTGGCCACCGCCCCCTTAATAGCCATCACCAGTGCTTATTGAAAATCCTAAGGTTTTATAAGCTGCTAATGTGACCCCCTGCTCTCTAAACAATGTTTCTTATTCGTTCTCTAGGTCGTGTTTTCATAAAAAATTCTAGGGATATTTTCTCTTTTTCTGCCACTTGAGTTCGTAATTGTTCTGGGTTAGAGACAACGCTTCTAGTCTTCCCAATCTTAGTTTTTTAAAAGTTTTTTTATTTTTTGGATTATTCTTTCTTTTAACATCATGTTCTAATTGGGCCTCGTTACCTCAGCGATTTTTTTTTTTCTTCCTTTTCTATACCTTATCAGTTTAGTCGTTTATCTAAATTGTTTTTTTAATTCTCCCTGAAGGTTTTTTAAAGACGATCAAGGGGTTTTTAATTCTTTAAGCCCCTTTTATTTTTTGCTGGGGCACGGGGGATCTTTTTATATTTTTTAAGCTGTTTCTTCTTCTTCGTGAGTTCTGCTTCTATTGTATTTATTTTTCGTTTACTGTTGGACTTAAATCTTTAGTTCTATGTTTTGTTTGGGTTATCTGTTGGGAGTTCTTGTAGTGTTTTTTTGAAGTTTAGCAACTGCCTCTGTATTAATTCGGTTTAGTAAACCCAAGGCGTTTTCGCTCGCTTGCACGAGCCTTTGTCAAATTGTATCCACGCTTACAAACCTTGATGGTCCGTTTATACGTAAGGGGAACACGTTCTCCTTTTGTCGTTCTAAAATACAAATGGTTATTTTTTAGTTAAAAATCATCAGGTATATAGTTTCGGGGTTCAGTTCAAAAATTTTGATAAGATCGACCTATCTTCTTTTAATTCACGCCTTGGCCCCCTCGAATTCACCCTGCAATGAGAGCGCTGAGCGGTGCTGTGTCAAAGGAGTCCTTTCATCCATGTCGGCGTCCCAAGATCACTAATATCATAATCTTCTTCACCCAATTCCTCCCCATGTTTTTTAAAATATTTAACTTTTTATTTGTTTTATAAAAATGACAAGTAAGGCTGATTCTTGACCCGAATAAAACGAAAGAACCCCAGGCGTGAAGGGAAAAAAAACGGAAATTACTTTTCCCAAAATAATCCATTACTATTGATGGGGATCAAATTCTTACTTTTAAATTTCCAGACCTGGGAGCGGATGATTTGTTTGTCCCGGCCTCACGCTTACTTTCAAAATAAAAACTCGCTTCAACAACAGACCCCCAAACCAAACATTGTTCAGAATCGGGGGCGGGCAATCTTTAAGAAAAATTTTCTAAAAAACTTGGGGGGGAAAGAAGTATTTTTTTTAAACAATGCAGACAATTTTTTTAACTATTCGATCTATGGCAAACCCGCGAAGAAAGGGAAGATTTTGCGTTTAAAGGGAATTGGAATGAAGAAGCACTAAAACTTAAAATAGGGCCGAACTCGCCTCAGTATAAAAGCAGAAAAAAAGTTTTTAGCTGAAAGTTATGCTTTTGGGAAATGTTTTTCCTTTTCCTTTTAGATTTGAGTTTTTTTAAAACCCGCATCCCCCAAAAACCTTAAAGGGGGCATTAAAAGACAGATTGCATACGAACTAACTTTAATGACAAAAACGTTTTTATCAGACAACGACCCCGGGGGGGAAGCAAGTACAGCATTTCACATCCTTTTAGGTTTGATGTTGTTAGAAACTCTAATTTAGCAAGGCGTTTGGGGCAACAATATGATCACAATAGTAATATTAACGAAAACGTCGCATCATTCAAATTCCAAAAAGCGGGCAGACGCATATGGAATTTTAATCTTAGTGTCGCAGTAAAACCCTTTAAAAGGGTATTTTATTGCTGTGCAAGATGAAGAACCATTTTCAAGAGAAAGTGAAAAGTTTTTTAACCCCAAAAAAAACGAAAGACAATGTTCGATGATGAGTCCAAACCCAAAAATCTATCCCTAGCGACTTAGGCCTTTCACATTTTGGCGAAAAAAGAAAATTGTTTGGGGGGGGGGGGGGAAAAAGTCCAACAAACCTGCGTCAAAGATCACCCCTTCACATGTTAGGCTTGATGATTATTTAACATCAAAAACGTTTATGGATTGACTTAAGGGTCAACGGGGGTAATCTTTGCTGAAGGGGGAGAGAGTTAGAGACATAAAAAACATTCAAATTTATAAAGAAAAAGAGGCTGTTAAACCGCTTAATGTACATTTGTTTTTATTATATGAGCACACAAAAAATTAAAAGCAAAACAGATTTAAAGATGTATTTTCTAAATTTTTTTTCATTTTAAAAAAACATGTCTGCATTTTTATCCAAATTGCCAAGCACCGGAGTCCCCCCGAAAGAGATAGTAAAAACCCCCGGCAAAAAAACCTTTAGTTTAAACCCAACAACACAAATGCTACAAAAACTAGAGCGGGGCCCTTTTCAAAATACAGCAAAAACCAAACGAAGGTATTCGCTGCCTTTAATGCTGTTACATTGTCAATACTGGGCCGAATAACGCCCACAGCAGGAACGATGGGGCCCTTTAAAATCAGGCGTGGGCACCCCCGCAGCTTTACCCTAGGCGGTTTGTCTTTAGCTCTCGGCCCTGTTTCATTGCTGATGCGCTAGCAAAAAAATAAAAACAAAACTCCAAAAGCACAAGCCATGGTTCAACTAAAACACAAACTTTATTTCCCTTCAAGCTGATAAAAATAAAGCACTGCTGACTCAAACACACGATGAAGAATTTAATCGTTTACAGGCCGATTTTGATGACTAAAAAAGACAAAAGTTGATCTTCAAAGAAAGGCGGACAAGTTTTTCTCACAGCCAACCCCGACAGATAAAAACGAATGTTTAAAAAAAGTAAACGAAACATTAAACCGCTCTAAACACTCACATTAACAACGCCAAAGGGTGTTTATATTTTAGTTTATGAGTCCAACGCAAAAAGCCTGATATTGATTAATTATTTTTTTGTTTTAAATAATATTTTGGTTAGAAAAAAAAACTCAGCATGGATAAAATATATGAAGGTCTAACGAATTTTTGAAGAAATGCAAGAAATTTATAAAGAGCACTGAATGAAAATTGTTTAAAGTCATTGACCAGAAACGTACAGGCAAGTGTTGCTCAGCATTTCTCAAGCCCGGGGTAACTAACAATAACCCCCCCATTAAGTAATGTTAGCTTTTTTAAATCGACATAAAACAATAATGAAGAAAAACCAGAAGTCGGGGTCTCAACTAACAACAGACTATCTTTCTCAAAATGACTTAACACCCGGTTTGGGCAGACCAACTCTTACACATTTTGATGTGGCCGCGAAGAAGCCAAAATGAGAGGCCTGGGGGGTCAGGGGCGAAGTCTTAGAGATCAAAAAAAAAACAGCCCTAAGTATGCGCCGTTTGTTGGCGGCTTACTTTCCACACCTCCACATTTTTGCGAAAAGGCAGAATAAACATAAAGAATACAGAAACAAATTTTTTTATGTGGTGTTTTCCAAGGCTCATCACGCCCGCAAAAACGCAGAAAAGTTCTAACTATCACCCTTACATCATAACTTAACTTTAGGGGAATATCCTTTCCTGTGAGTGTAGAACAAATTTCAGTTTGAAGAAAAAAACAAACCAATAACTTAATATCTACACATGGATAAAACAAATTACACCCATTAAAGTGTCCAAAACATCCACGATTTGGGACCCAAAAAAAATCATGTTGGGCTTTCTACTAATGTTTTCACCCGGGGGTACCGCATTACACATTTTCCACAATATAGATATTGGCCCAAAATTTAAAAATTGGGGATAAACAAGAATCTGTGAAAATGTTTAACAAAATCATCCGTTCCGCCGCGCTTGAACATATAAAAAATTTTAAAAGTTTTTGTGACTGTAATACAGAACTAATTACGCCCCCCGCCCCGGGTCTAAAGTTAGTTTTAAGAACTGGAAACGGGGTGCAAAATTCCAATTTTTTCGCAGACTTTGAATCATCTTGTTTTTTATGAAGGGGCCCCGCCACAAAATCTTCGAAAACGTCTTTAAAGAGTAAAACCAGATTTTTTTCATTTGCCTTTATTATTGTTATCGATGCGCCATTCAGCACCAGAATTATACAGAGGGGGCCCAAAAGCGGCTAGAAATTTTTACAACGCAAAGCAGCAATGCGTAATGACTGTTCTAATAATCTGAATTTTTCTGAAATCATAATGCACCTGAAACCAAAACAGTTGCTCAGCCCCACATTGTTGGATTTTTGGTTAAACTCAGTGAGGAAGCCATCCCAAAATAAAGACCAGAACACATAGTGGGGGTTAAAGGGGCAAAAACAACTGCCAACTTCAACTAAAGTTTGAACCAAAGACATGAAGCGCCCCTCTTCTTTTATAACTTGGGGTTATACCCCACCTTTTAATGAAAGAGGGGCATGCCTTCGGGGGTCATGCATTTCACCGTCATCAGAAAAAAACATGGTTTTTTACTTAAATAAAATGTTTTTTTTATGACTTATGCAGCACATGATGGGGCATTAAGTCGCGGGGTTTCCTTAAAGTCCGCCCCAAAAACAGAAGAATATTTTGACCCAAATCTTGTTAGAAGGGGGTTACCCTTTGATACATGACAGTTGCAAAAGGTTTGACGAAGATACACTTCCACCCAAAGGCCTTTTTTTTTACCTTTAAGGAAAGACATCTGATTTTTATTACCAATGCTCAAATGCGTGGGAAAAATTAGAGTGTAAAACGAGGGGCTATCATGACTCCTACTTTTTGGCTGTACATGTTTGTTGGCGGAGTCTTTGAAAATTAAGAAAGACCCGCATAAACATTAAGCCGGATCCCCCCGATTACATTTCTGCACCCGGGATGATTGGGTGCTTCTTAAAGTTTTCTAGTACAGATTGATTTACTGTCTGACCTACCAATATTTAATGATTGAAAAAAGGGTTGGTGGGGGAATTATATGGGTCGCTCATTATTAAAGCAAACAACAAATACTGGGCAATTATATCCCAAAAAAAGGTCTAACTATCTCATGTATTTAGACGCAAAAAATCTGTATGGTTGGGCATGGCGCAATAAATTCCTTAGTACTTTAAAAATTCACAGGCGTGACCCAAAAATATTTAAAAGGCATTAAAATGGTTGGGCAGTTTTACGCCGGGGCCCAAAAGCGTGGGTACATTCTAGAAATTAACTTTGAATATCCTTAGGGCTCCCTGAACCTCATAATGACTACCATTAGCAGCGAAATCTAAAATGAAACCAAGAGAGCCCCCTAAACTTGTCCTAATCTTCGGGGCAAAAAAAATTTTGTCTGTCATTTCAGACTTCTACAATTTTATTAAGACACTTTTAATTTTTCAGCAGTTTTATGTATAATTGCTTTTGATCAAGAAAAATTTTTAAACCCCATCTGAAGAACAGACTCAGAAATAAAACCACAATGCTTCAGAAAAAAAATTTTTCAAGCTGATGAACAACAGCGTTTCGGGAAAAACTAGGAGAAACCGCACAAGCGAAAAAATGAAAATTGGCCCAGAGAAAACGAAGCAATTTAAACGACTTCAAAAACCCAAAATTTCAGGACTTCAAAATTTCTGATCCTTTTTGGGATAATGAGAAAAAAAAAAAAAAAGTCAAAATTTGGCAAACCTGTATTTATTGGGTTTACGTTTTAGAATTATCGCTTTGAGTTAAATTTTTTTAGACTACTTTAAAAAACCCCTTTATCCCAAGTCCAAATACTTTACACAGATACAACAGTTTTTTTAAATATCCCTACGAAGACATTATAAAGAATGGGAAAAAAGAAGTACTAAAGGGGAAGCAGGAGGTACGACACATCCGATTTCCCCAAAGTTCGCCTTTACATTCAATTACTAAAAAGAAGGTTTTAGGAAAGATGAAGGATGAATTTTCTAAAGGTGATCAAGGGGAAAGGGGGGTTTAAAGGGAAAAAAAAAATTTCATATTTCGAGCAGGAGAAAACCATCAAAAAACAAAAGGGAATACCCGCAGGTTGTGCGTCAAACAATCGCATGACAACTCAAAGAAGCATTGTTTTTAATAAGACTTTTTCATCAGACAACGTAAAACGCGATCTAATCTACAGAATCAAAACAACGGTTTAAAAGAATCATTAGATAAACAAACACAAAACGTTGTTTGTTAATCCAGATTTTATATGCAAGGACATTATAGAACCGAAAAAAAAAATTAAAAACGGAAAGTGTCTGGTGGGGTTATTCTTCTTTTACAAAATCTTTGAGGGGCTGGTTGTTTGTTGTGTCATTTCTCGTGAATAATACACGGGCGGATTTCATTTTTAAAAAATTCTTTTTATTTGTACGGTCAACACTTTCCAAAAGGGATCTGTTGCCCGATCAAGGGCCCCTTCGCTTCCCCGGTAAATAAAGGTACCTTACTTTTTTTAAACCCAAAAGGTAATATTTGCGGGGGTACTAGAGTCTTTAGCAACTTTATTGTTTTTTTTTGATGCTTGTACTGGGTTTTGCCCTTTAAATTCTTTATTTTTCCCTTGCGCGCAAAACGGGGGCAGTCTTTTAACCCTTCTGTGTTGCGAGAATTGTCAAAAAGTTTTCTGTGATACTGGAAAAAAAAAAGTCTTTTTGGCTAACTGGGGTTTTTAAATTTTTAACCAAAGCCTGTGATCTGTGAACTCTGGAAGCCTCTTTTAAAGGTAACTCATGTTTTAACAATAATGATTCCTTGACCTTTTTAAATTTTTTTCCATCACAACTTGAATCATCAGGGTAAGTTTAAAAGGGTCTCGTTGGTATATTGTTGTATAGCGACAGCAACAGCGAGGCATCTTTTGTGTTAAAGGGTTTCCCCACTTTGTATCTTGAAGCTATGTCAAGATGTAAGTGCGTACTTTAAAACGTTTTTCCCCATCGTATCAGAGGTAAATTAGAAAAAACCCCCTTGATGGGTTCGTTTGGAGTTGTATTTTTTGGGGGGGGTCGATTCGTCTAGGTGCAGGTAAATTTAAATTTCCAAAACGCTTGTTTGATAAACCAATTTTTTTGCTGTTTGTTCACTGACACCCCTGCTTGGGTTAGCTTTTTAAATTCCGGATTCCCCCTCCAAAATCCTTTTGGTGAATAATAGATTTTGTTTATTTTTTATTTAGCTGATATTATGCGCAAAAAAATCACGCGGTCAGCCAAAAACAAAAAACGGATTTTTTGCATCTTTTTTTTTTTCTATGGGTGATAAAAGTCGCTGAATTTGGTGGGGGGGCAATGTCTCGATTGCTTGCCTGTTACAAGATAAAATTCTTTTTTTGCTTGATCAACGCTTTTAAAAGTGAAACTGCATGCAAAGTTTTTCAGTTTTTTAAATAAAAACTAACGCCAATTTCCGCTTTTTATAGTTATCTTGGCGCGGCTAGTTCTCCACAGCTTTTTTTTCTTTTCTCTCATCGTCATCCCCCATTTACAAATGCTAATTTTTTTTCCGCTAAAAGCAACGCATTAACCCAGCACCGCCAACATCATTACGATGAAGCCATTTTTTTTAAAAGTATTTTTTTTCATTTTAATTCTCGGAATTATTCCTTGCTTTAAATAGAAAATCTTTTTGAGCAAATGACGCTGTAATAATAGCGATTTGCTTTGCTGAATCCCAAAGTTAGTTTTCCAAACGCTGGTTTTTTTTTAACAGCTTTTACCAACATTTTATCCACACTTAGGCCCCCCAATAACGGCAGAATGGTATACAAGGTTTGGGAAAAGTTTTTTTTGGTCTCATTTTAAAAAATAAAAAAATTTTAAATTAATAAAAAAAACATGAACAGCGATATTACACGCAAAAAGGTGCCTAAACCCTTCCCGAAACTTACAAAAAAGAAGTTGATGTCAAACATTATGCCCCAAAAAGGAGGCGTTTCTTTTGGGAGCATGGGAAAAAAAAAAAACAGTTCCTCGGGGAAATGAATTCAGCTAGAACAATTCAAAAAGTTCGCCACAAAAACCTTTTAAAATATCACAACATATAACGCAGCTGGGATCGAGAAGGGAAAAAATGTTGGGGAAACGGTTTTTTTATTTTTTACACTAACTATTAGTAAATTTGTTCCCATTGATTCTGAACAAGACTTTATGTATGATTTAACCAGGATCCAGTTTTAAAAAGTCATTAGAGCTCAAGCTGTGATCTATATTTCAGATTTGGGAAAATTTTTATCGCCCTTAATCATAGGGTTAAAAACTTTATCAATAGATTTTTTTTCCCCGCAAAATGAACGGTCGGGAAAAACAAGGGGAATCAGGAAAAATGAATCAAAAACACTGAATCAAGTCGGAATGTGACGATGAAAAACAAAGCATCCCGGGGGTGTTGCAGCAGGGAAAAAAAGTAGCAGAGTTTAAACAACGAAAAAAATTACAATCCTAATCAAAATAAAAAATAAAACCGCCAAACCCCCAACAGTTTATCCAATGCCACTCCAAACAAGAGCAAATTAAATTTTAAGGGGACCAAATCTTCATGGAAAAGAACTTAAAACGTTGCCCTTTTTGGCGCCCTTGCTGCTGCTGGGGGAGTTATTACGGTTATAAAATATATAAAGAATGGCCAAAAAAAAAAAAAAGCGCCAAAAAAACGAACCACTAAAAACAGAAGAAGACAACAGCCGCCAGCACCGCCAATAACAAAAAATCATTTGATCCATTTAAAATGCAATAATATTTTAAGAACTTAATTTTTTAATTTTTTTTTATAAAACATGAAGGATTATTATTTGTTTTAAAAGATAGAGCATAAATAAAAACATGGAGTCTAAAAAGGGATTTCCATAGCCAGAATTTAATCAAAAGGGGTTTCTTAGGATGAAAAAACTTCATTTTAATCTATGCTGAACCCATCCCACAGGGCGTTTGCAAGACATCCTCAATGATGACGCGTTTTTTTTAGCGTGTGTGTAATATTAGACATCTCTATTTTAAAATAAAAACATAGATTGTATTGTTTTTTGATAATTATAAGATAACTTGAAAAAGAAATTGGGGGGTTTTACTTAAAGGATGACTTAGTTTGATCTTTGGTTTAAATTTTGTAAGAACTTAGAAGTTACTTGATAAAACATTAAGAATTTAAGTAACTTAAATTAAAAACTTAAATTTAAAAACTTAATTAAGAACTTAATTTAAAAACTTTAGGGTGCTTGAAGTGACTTAGGTGACTTTAAATTAAGAACTTAAAAAATGACTTTAATGTGTGCATCGGGGGTGGGGGGGTTTCTGCGGGGGTGGGGGGGGGGGGGGACCCCCAAAAAAAAAAAAAAAACCCCCCCCCCCGAAATTTTTCTTTTGAATTTTGTTTTCCCATTTTCTTTTTTTTTTTTTTTTTTTTTTTTAAATTTTTTTTTTTTTGAGGGAAAAAAAACCCCCAAAACCCCACCCCACAAACCCAAACCCACCATGCGTTTTTGCTTGTGGAAAAACCCCGGGTCCCCTATTTGTTTCACCCCCTTAACCCTTTCTTAAAAAGTTGATGAAAGTTTAAAAAACTTTCGTCATGTTTTAACCACCGGCTTTTTTTTGCCTTTAACCCATTTTTAACACCCCTCATGTTTTGGCTTTAAGGAAAAATGTGGTCCCACCCCCCCGGAGTAACAATTTTAGCCCATCTGTTTTTGCCGCTTTCAAAAAAAATTCCGGAAAAAAGTTTAATAACTTACGTTTTTACCTTTTTTTAACGTTCTCTTTGGGGAAAAAAAACCCGAAAAAAAAAGGTTTTCCCAAAAAAGAAACACCGTTTTACCTGCCCTTAAAAAAACCCTTTTGCGTTTTGCCGAGCTTTTAAAGGGGGCCCTAACGCAGTATTGTTTTTTCCGGCATTTAAAAAGGGCCCTTTTTTAAAAAGGAACCAATCTCTACAAAAACTATCTCTCATCTTGTAAACTATTTTCTTTCATTTTTTCCCAAACCTTTAAAATCCTTCATTAAAGTTATTACCCTTTCTTTTGCAAAACCCAAAACATTTTAAAAAAAACTTTGGCCTGTGAAATTTTTTTTGGAAATTTATTTTAAAAAAAAACCACAAAAAATGGTCACAACCGAACACAGTCAAAAACCCCCCTTTAAACCGAAAAACGCCGTTTGTAGGGCGGTTGGGGTTTTTTAAAATTAAAAATTGCTGTCAAAGGGAGGCAAAACCGCCCCGGGTGGATTTTTTTGGCCTTTTCGGCCCCTTTAACAATTTTTCGCGCCATAAAATTAAGGGTAGGCCCTCTCAATGTCAAAACAAATTTTTTATAAAATGCCTAATTTGGATTTTTTTTCAAAAAAAAAAAATTTTTTCCATTTTTTTTTAAACAAACCCAAAACTTTTTTTGGGGGTAATCGTTATTTTTTGTTATTAATTTCTTTTTCGGAAAAAAAACCCAACATGCCCCGGAAAGGGGACTTTGGGAATTTGAAGGTTTTGTTTTTTAGTTTTACCTGGTTACCATTTTGAAATTTAAAAAAACACCCCTAATTTTTCCCCAAAATTGGGAAGAAAGAAAAAAAAAAACAAAAACCCCAATTCTTGTTTTGGGAAAAGGTTGTCCAGGGAAAAACCCAAACGAAAACCGGTCTTGGCCTTTTAGCCGGTTGGGTTTTTGGGTTTTTGTTTTAGTGAAAGTTTAAAAAAAATTCTTGCAAATAACTATTTCCCGTTTAACCCCGCGAAATGTTTTATTTTTTTTTTTTTGGGGCGATGAAGGCATTCCAAAAAATAAAGCGGCCCCTTCCCCGGCACGTAATTAAAATAGGAGCCAAACCTCTGTATTAAAAAAGAATAAAATTGTCAAAAAAAATCGGGGTTTTTGTCATACTTTGGGTATGAAAGCCCATTTTAGTATTTCTTAAACCCGGTAAATTAAAGGAATTTTTGTGTTTTGTATTTTTTATTTTTGGTTATTGGCCCCCTTCTTTTTCGGCCCCCCCCCCCCCCCCCCCTTTTTTCCTCCCCCTATAGCCTTCTGAAAATTAAAAAAATCTTTGGCGCTCTAAAGAAAAAGGGGTAAAAAAATTTTGAAAATTTCCATAAAGTAAATTTTAACCAAAAAATGGGGGGGATTTTTTTTTCTTTCCTTTTTTAATTCGGAGGTTTCTACGTTTAGTTTTCCGTCACTTCATAATTTTAAAAAACATAATTTTAAATACACAACTGTGCACTGAATCTTTAAAGCAAAAGAAAATACATATGTTATATACATACATACATACATATATATATAGACAATGGTGGTAATACCAGCAGAGATTTAAAAAAAATGCTCAACCGGACTGGGAGCAACATTTGTTAAAAGATAAGATTTAAAATTATCTACAGCGCTGTTTCATGCGGTTCAATCGTCAGTTTTGGGGTGGTCTTTTGGCTCGGTTTTTATAACGCTTGTGTTGTCTGTCATCACGTTGCTTTTTTTCGTGTGTTCTGTTTTTGTTCACTGATAGAATTCCACTTGTCCTACATTGTAACCATTTCTATCCTATATTTAAAGTTCCATTTGTTTTTTCATAGTTTTATGTCTTTTCGTTGACAAGTTACATCTTTTTGAAAGGTTTTGTATGGTGCTCCTTTCTAGATTTTCCGGGATAATTATATCAATTTTTTTCTCTTTGAGCTCCAATGTATTTACTCAATTCTGTTTGGTTTTTGTATTTTTTCTTTTTAAATGACTTTTTTGTGTTTGCTACTATTTTAAATTGTTTTCATAATACCTATAAAATTTTTCTTCTGCTTCTCTGATTTCAGTGGTTTGTACACAATCGGTTGAGGGGCATTTTTTTTTGTAAAGGGGGCACGTTCTTTTTTTGATCAGTTCGGGATTTTCCTTTCACACCCCGTTTTTCTCTTACTGTTTTTTCTTTTTTGTTGGTGAATAAGGGTGTTTTTAAGGTTGGGCCAAATTATCCAAGATTTTCAAAAAAAAAACACATCAAATTTCATACCTGTATCCCCAACCTTTAAAAAAACACCATTGATTCAACCAACAAAATGAAAAGCTACAGAGAAAAACGGGGGTGATAAAAGGAAATCCTCAACTGACAAAAAGAACAGTGCCCTCGAGCAAAAATGCCTCACAACAGCATTGGTCCCAACCACTGTAACATCAGAGAACCAGAAAAACAATTATTTTTACTGAAAACCAATTTAAAACTAATTTGGGGAAAAACCAAAAACAGTCTTTAACAAAGAAAATAAAAAAAAAACCAAAACAGAATTGATAAAACATCTGAACTAAAAGAGAAAAAAATAGACTACAATATATCCGGGAAAATCTAAAAGAGCACACCATACAACACATTTCAAAAGATGTAACCTATGCTCAACAGAAAATTACATAATACTATGCAAACCACAACTGCAACTTTAAATACTAATAGAAATGGTTAACAACTGTAGGCAAAAGGGGAAATTCCTATCAGTGAAAAGAACCAAAACACACAAAAAAACAACAGCACTGATGACAACAACAAACATTAAAAAAACACCGGCGCACAGACCCACCACTCCTACATGCACCCAAGAAACACGCTGTAATATTTTAATCTTATCTATAACAATCAAATATATATAATATAAATTTAAAAATAAATATATATATAAATATTAAAATTTTAAAAATGTTGTGTGTGTTGTTGGTGGTGTGTTGTGCGAGTGTGATATATACAAAATGTCCGGAAAAATTTTTTCGTACGGGTACAATTTGTCTTGTAACATAACCCGTTTTTTCCCCAAACATCCACCCGGGCGTTTCCGGGAAGGGCTTTTTTCACAATCGGAGGGCAATGTTGGAACCCGACAACGCCTGACTTTTCTCCAACCCCTCAAATTCCCCAAAACCTACACATTTAAAAGCGGGCGTACTCGGAATGTGTTTGCTCCCATTTCCAGCCCGTCACTGCAGGTGTTTTGTTCTTCTCCGGCTGCAGGGGTGATGGACTGTAATGGAAAAGAAATCTCGAGTAACTTAAAGTTATCCAAAAGTGTCTAAAAATCACCGTACATCATTGTCCTCGAAACGAAAAAAAAAAAAAAATGGCTAAATTTTTTGAGGCCCGTCATTTTTCATTTTCAGTTTCATCAAGGGGCGCCCCACTGCGTGGGGAACTACCCCATATACCTACCCCACATCCCTAATTTTGAGACCACACTACGCATGTTTTAACGATGGAAAATGAATTAACAACTAAACTAAGAGGGAAAAATTTAAGAAAAGGGGCTCGTGGCAACTTTTCAAAATGGCTGACCTACCTTAGCCCCAATGCCTGGTCAACCTTTAGTCCTACCTAACATTGGTTGCCTTCTTTCTTTTTTAATTTTTTTTTTTTATGCTTCGCTCTATGGGGATATAATTTTGATTTATCGTCCATTTCATCCCTGTTGTAGGTTCATCTTTAGTCCGATGTTTTTAAATAATCAGAAGCCCCCAAGGATAACAAACGACAGTAAAGACAGGGGTTGGGCGAGAGTGGAAGGGGGGGGGGGGGAGAGATGGAGGGGGAGGGCAAGGCGAGGGAAGGGAAATTTTGCTGGGTGGTACACAGGTGGTGGTTCCCCCAGACATGATACCCCATTAGTCTGATTCCCCGGGCAAACTTTGTGGATAATTTTGCATAAGACTCGACGTCAGGAGGGAGGGAGGGAAAGAGAGAAGAAGAAGAGAGAGAGGAGAGAGAGAGAGAGAAGAAGGAGAAAGAAGAGAGAAGAGGGGGGAGAGAGAGAAAAGAAGACACAGAGAAGAGAGGAGGGAGGGAGGGAGGGGGAGGGAGGGAGAAGAAAAGCCGAAGATGGATAGGAAAGTCCGACGTATTTCGTCCCCCCCAAATCATTTTTTTGAAAGGTCACTATTGAAAACCGAAAAGTGCACACAAACACTGCAGAGGTCCCTCTAAGGGGGTCCGATTGACCTCCCCTGCTGGAAGCTGGGACCACGACGGCGAGGCAGTTTATGGGGAAAATGAGGAATAATGAAAAGGCATCCAATCTTATCTCTCTAACTGCTACCATATATAAAAAAGGCATCCAACTATCTCTCAAATGTCTACCAAAAAAAATAAAAGGCATCCATAACTATCTCCGTCTACCAATAATAATAAAAGGCATCCAATCTCCTCTCTAACTTCACCAAAAATAATAAAAGGCATCCCTTCGACTCCTGTCTACCAAACTATAAAAAGAGCTATATATACAAGCTTGGCCCCCAAACAGCGGGAAAGACCCTACGTTCGGACCTCTTTCGAAACTTTTTTTTGCCAGATGGCGTACGTCAAACCACTTTTTATTTTTTTTGTTTGAAAAATGTGGGACTTGACTTTTTTTTTTTTTAAACCCCTTTTCCCACACTTTCCCCAGCTGGGTTCTCGGAAAAGCCGAAATTGATTTCTCCCGTTTATAAAACACCGCTGAGGGGAAATTGTAGAAATCTGGGAACATCATCAAGGCAAAAATGCACGCCTGACACTTTAAGTTTGCGCACCTTTCATCGCGGAAGCAGTATTCAGTAGGTTTCAAAGGGGGTGACCACAGGGAAAATTTAAACGAAAGCAAAAAGGGTACTGATGCCCAAAAAAGAAATAAATTACAAAACAATACAACCTTTCCTTGTTCTTGAACTTCTTTGGGGCAACCATAATGGTCCCTTTAGGGGGATGTACGATTGGATTCGCCTTTTTCCCGTCAAATTTTTTTTGCCTTTTTCTCCTGTTTTTTTTCTCTGTCTTCTGATTTCTTCCCCCTTTTTCTGGTCTTTTTAAACCCAAATCTAGTAAAAAATAAAAACGCGTACTTTTTGTAAATAAACCCCCCCCCCCCCCCCATCTTTTCTCCCAAAAAGTGTTATAGTGCTTTTTTTAATGTGGCGTAGAATTTCGTATTTCACATCAAAGCTTCCGACCGCTAAGGGGAAAGCAAGAACACAGTTTCCCAGTCAGAGCATCCCATGAGGCTGCAAGAACCAGGGACGGCCAGGTTCTGAACTTTTTACAAACAAAGACAACAGATGACAAGGATAACAGACAAACACAGACTCACTCACTCACTCAGGCCCATAACTACAGAAGTAGTCGTTGGGGAAACCTGAATACCGCAGACGCAACCTCCCCTCTCCATCTGTCTCAGTCAGCAGCCCCCGGCAGCAGCTCACGCGTATGGAGTCCGGTCCATTCTTTGATGTTCTCATGCCAGTTCTTCCCCTGTCTTCCTCTTCTTCTCCCGCCCTCGATGGTGCCTTGCATGATTGTTTCAAACAGACTGGTGTGTTGTGTGTTGTGCCCAAACCATATCAGCTTGAGTCTCTTCACAGTTGAAAGGAGAGGTTCCTGAGGTCTAGCAAGGTTCTCAATTCTGCTCCACACATATTTATTGGTCCTGTGCTCTATCCACGAGATTTGAAGGAGCTCCCTCAGGCATTTGCTCTCGAAAGCCTGGATCTTCCTTTCAGTTTCAGCCGTCCGTGTCCATGCCTCGCAACCATACAGTACAATAGAGACCACCAGGGCTTTGTAAAGTTTGAATTTTGTGGAGAATCGGATGTTACTTTTCCACAATCTGTTCAGTTTGGTCGTGGCTGCTGTGGCTGTGCCAATACGAATTTTATTTCTGCTTTGCAGCTTCCATCCTTTGTCAGGGTTGCTCCTAGATATTTGAAGTTTTCGACATCTTCCAGTTGTTCTCCGTTCATGAAAATAGTGGCATGGTCCATGTTCTCGCTGTTTACCATGGTTTTGGATTTCTCTGTGCTGACCTCCATTTCGTAAGCACCCGCTCCATCAACAAGTCTGTTGGTAAGTTCCTGCAGTTCTTCATTCGTCCCCCCCATCAGATCTATATCATCAGCAAACCGGAGGTTGCATATTTGTCTGTCACCAATGGAGATAGAAGTCTCATGGTTTTCCAGTGCCCCCTGCATTATCTTTTCCAAGAATAAATTGAACAAGACAGGAGGGAGGATTCAGCCTTGTCTGACACCGACGGTCGTTCTGAAAAACTCCCCTAGTTGATTGTTGAGGAGCACTGTACTGTTGGAGTTCTTGTATAGGGCCTCTATCACGCTCACGATGCCTTCGTC
>JAFLJL010014956.1:35000-37003 GCA_018398815.1 Conus ventricosus | reverse complement strand
ATGATCTCTCCCAATATCAAATGCAGTCATATATATTGATCATTGTTATAATGTTGTTTCTCTAAAATTCAATTCCTGTGACATCGTCATTTTCCTGACAATTGCTGCAGTTACTACCTGATAGTTCTTGTGGAGAAAGCATTTAGTTTAATATTTCTGAACGAGGATGGGCGTTTAGCTAAAAAAAAACAAACAAACAAACAAAACATCTTACTGTTCCACATCTTGTTGCTTTTTTTTTAATACACTTTAGCCTGATACCTCTTAATACGTACAAATGATGAATCAAAGAAGTACATAATAAGTAGCTTGCCGCCCACATTCTTTTCCTGCATAGATCGCGCCCAGTTAACACAACAATTGGTAGCCGAAACATGACGCATGGTCAGATGATACAGAAACACAGTTTGGAGAAGAAAAAAACCCGGACAGAATAACCTAAAAGGGGTTCTCACCCATTTTTACAAATCTATTTTGACCAAATACACGGTTTTGCTATGTGGTCGTATTGCGAAACACAGCCCCGAATCAGCCGCCTGTGCTCTCATCTTGCAGTGAGAGCAGCATTTCCTGCGGACCGGGAAAGCGAAAGGCTGAAACAGGAACGAGAGCCTCGATTTCGATAAAAGGGGGGTTTCCCGATTGATGACGTAGAAAAGCCAAGTCGCTCTTCGTGTTCGGCTGAAGTGAGATGGGGCGAATGTGTGCTGTGTCTGGTTGCGGAATTTCATCAGGAAATAAGCAAAGAGTAAGCGTTCATGCTTTTTCAGGTGCCTCCAGCCAGTTTAGGCGATTGTGAATAAATTTTGTCACCACAACGAGGAAAGATTTTGTTCTTCGGGACAGTTATCATGGCATTTGCGGTCGTCACTTCGAAGAGCACAGTTTCCAAGACCAGCACACCTGGAAGGTAAAGGTGGAAGCTGGAATTAGAGTCCGAAGACAGCTGAAAGAGGATGCTGTGCCAACTATTATAACAGAAAAAAATGTATGAAAGCACTCTCTGTTCATTCGCCAGCTGCAAGTGCAAGCCTCAAACGCAACAGTGACACCGATTGTGTCAGGAGCAAGAGAGCCAAACTCAGAGACGTAAAGAAGATAAGGTTTGTGGAATGGGTGGTTGATCTTTTTGTGTTTCATTTCATTCTCAGCGTATGGTTGGTTGTAAAGATAGTTGTTGGTTTTTGTTGAGTGTTGGCAACAAACTGAAACATACATTGTTACTGTCATAGTGGCAGTCAGGCAGTCACACTGCCTGCTGTCACTGAAACTGTTGCATGTTTGTGATTGATTTTTTCCCCTGCTGTTACTGTTTCCAACAAAATTGAAGTTACGATTCTTATTAACAAGAAAGTGTCCATCCACAAATAACAGCTTGTTGGACTCCAGTGAATAATAGTTTGGGTTTTTATTTTTCAGGACATTGCTGAACATCAGGCACCCCTGCAAGTTCAAGTTTCGCCCAACAACCATATGCTTTAGGAAGTGAATATTTATCAGTATTTGGACACAGGATGTGACTTAGTGTGCATTTTAAGATATATGCAGGTGTGGTATGTCTGTATGCTATAGTAAGAGAATAATGAGCTTAGATCTGCAGTTTAGATCTGATGTACGGCACGTCACGCATCAGTTTTTAAAATAACAGCCAGAATCTTTGACTGCAATATATTGTAAAAAAAAACCCCCTCAGATTCTAATTGTCATTGTGGAACTTCAGAATTTAAGTGGAGGTAGTGAGATTGAAAATGAGGAATGTAAAAAAGGGTGTGTGTGTGTGTGGGGGGGGGGGGGGGGGGGCGGGGGGGGGGGGAGGGTGGGGGGGGGGGGGGGGGGGGGCTGAAAGTGAACAGCAATTGAAAAGATTTCTACAGCAGGGAAGAGAATTAGTGTGATGATGCAGTAGCTGACAAACTCCTATTCAAAGGAAAAGGCATTATCTGATAGATCTAAATAACTGAAGGAAAATGTGGTTTATCACATAATCATTTTAAAGTTATTTA
>JAFLJL010014956.1:0-30000 GCA_018398815.1 Conus ventricosus | reverse complement strand
TAGACGTTGTGGTGATAGTGAATCTCTGTGAAGAGTGTAGCCATAGCCTGTGGCGTGGCTGTAGCACCTACCTGTAGACGTTGTGGTGATAGTGGTTGTAGCTTCCAAGGCGATCATGGTGCCCAGCCCCAGACCGTAGAGAACATCACTTGGGAGGCAGCGTCAATCCACACCTGCGCGCGCGCGCGCACACACACACACACACACACACACACCACACACACACACACACACACACACACACACACCACACACACACACACACCCACACACACACACACACACACCACGCACGCACGCACGCACGCAAGCACGCACGCACGCACGCACGCATGATACTGACATTGTCAAAAGCGCTCAATGTTGCTAATCGTTCTTTCGCTGTTGTATCTATAGCTCCTGTTCAAAATTTGCATGATAATTTTATATGGGATTCTGACTCATTTACATACCAGAAAAGGTATCAAGCAAAGAAGGAGAAGTGGAGGGGGGGTATGACATAGAGAAATGATGGGACACGTGGAGGGGGGGTATGACATAGAGAAATGATGGGACACAAGTGAGGTGGGACGGGGCTGACAGGAAGTTGGGTTGAGGGGAATCTCACAGAGGAGTCTCGGAGTTTGGTGATGTTGGGCACGATGTAGAACTTGATGCCTTCCAGGGCCCCGGCAGGGTGACGCCTCTGATCAGCAGAAATGGTCAGCAACACGTAGGGGAAGAGGGCTGTGAAATACACCACCTGAAACACCATCACACAACCACATCAAAAACACCATCACACACCACATCAAAAACACCATCACACACCACATCAAAAACGCCATCACACACCACATTAACACCCCACCACATACCACGTGAAAGGTCATTTCTTTCTACCTGAAACGCCATCACACACCACATCAAAACCCCCACCACATACCACGTGAAAGACCATTTCTTTCTACCTGGAAACACCATCACACACACATTTAACCACCCCACCACAGGCCCCGTGAAAGACATTCTTTCTACCTGAAAACACTCACCCCCACATTAAAAACCCACCACATGCCACGTGAAAAACCACTTTCTTTCTACCTGCGAACACCATCACACACACATTAAAAACCCCACCACATGCACGTGATAGACCATTTCTTTCTACCTGAAATACATCCCACACCACATGAATTCTCTCCATCTGGCACACATCACCCACCACATCAAAAAACAGACATCACGTTGAAAGTCATTTATTTCTACCTGAAATACCATCACACTGCCCACATCAAAATCTCTACCACATACACGTGAAAGACCATTTATTTTACCTGAAATACCACACCAGCCACAGGACAACCACAATACTACGTTAAAGGCCTTTATGTCTAACCTGAAATACCAATCACAGCACATGAAAACACCACTACATCTTCGTGAACGACCTTTTTCTGTACTTGAAACACCCTCATACACCATTTGAAAAACACCACATACCTCGTGAAATTTCATATCTCTTACATGAAACACCCATCACAACCACCATGAAAACTACCACATACACGAGAAAGATCGTTTCCCTCTACTGAAAACACTCTCATACACAACCAGAACATACCTTGCGCGCCCCCATCCATCCATTGATTTTCACACGTGCAAAAATTTAAACCTCCATATACAGTTTTAAAACACGACATACTTACCTTTAATATACCATACACTTAGACCTGTTCAACATACGACGTTGCTATGTTTCTGTACACACGTTTGGCGAAAACTACGGTGAATCGAGAACTAAAAACAAAAATATGGAGAAAAATTCTGGAGGACAAAGTTCTTGGTAGTTGATTGCACTTGCGGGGATTTAACTAAAGTTCAACAACTTTGCTTCAACTTCCGCGCGCGAAAACTCGCGTTTGGCGGTTGTTGTTTAATCGACAATGCCATGAAACATCGGGAGGAAAGTACGACCGAGAAATATACGGTCGTGCCATAATATGCCAATGAATCAGGTTTTTGAAATGTAACTTGAATCAGAAAGAAACTCTTTTACCGTAGTCATTGCGAGATTGGCTGCAGCAACTCTGAGGGTGATGGCAGGTGAAAACGGAAGAAACGATCCTTCTCCCTTTTTAAAGAAATGTGAAATATTTTGTATACATTTTTTCTGTAGGAAAAAAAACCCTCTATTTTTGTTAAAAATTTACATCAACAGCAGTGTTGGGGATACACATGTGGCATCAACAAAAGCACCTACCCCCTTTCAAAAGCACGTCAACGGCCGATGAACATCACTGATCCCCATACAAAAGCATGACCATACAACCACCGGAACCCACGACACAGCACCTGACCATCACCTACAAATCAAGTGAAAAACACCACACCATCTATAATACCGCTACAACAATTGAAAACATGACACCGCCCTGGAACACCCACCACAACACCATAAACACCACCAAACACCATCTGACCACCACAAAATCAACTGAAGAATGCTTCACACATGACTGTAACACCATCCCACCCCAGCTGACACGTCATATAACTCACACAACACGAAATACACTTTCACACCAATGATGTTATAGCACATGGCTGATAAAATCTTTTATTTTACATTGTGAAATATGCCCATCCATATTACTTAAAAACACCAGTACATGCCGCTCTTAACATACTTTCTATATCACCTTCAATATTATGATACGACAACATTACCACATTTTTAATTCAAATTCATGTTATAACCACCCTCGCAGAATTAGTGAACTGAACATTCACTGGAAACATCACTGCATATCATTTGAACACATCAGCGCCGCTGAAACATCACTCCACTTCGTCACCCATAGTAATTTACCAATGCATATTCGCATATACGTTTTGTTAATGATTGCCTTGTGATGCAGTGATTCTAACTTAGGAAACGCTCCAGGTAGTATTTAGCCATAGTGTCAAATTAGTTATGACATAGCTGTTGCATTAGTTGATAAATCAATGTCAACCATTAACAACAGAGAAAAGGCACAATCTATCGAAAAAAGATTCGAAAAACAATTAACACACACAACACACCCCACACCCCACACACACAACAACACTACACAACACAGCACACACACACACCGGACGTGAACTTGACCTACGTTGCGGTCCATTGCCGCCCTTGACGATGCGAGGTAGGCGCGATCCAGATGAAGAGCAGGACACAGTGCAGTGCCAGCCGAGACAGGGCCTGGCAGGTTCGATTGCCCAGAGATCTGCAGGGCGTTCAGTCTGCCAGGAGGCAACACGTCTGTCATAGGGCAGTGCAGCACAGTTCACTTCAGCAGCAGTGTGTTGATGCTACAGTGCTACGGTGTTCATAGGCAATGCATAGTCCTTCCAAAGTAGTCCTGTTACATGCGGGTGTATCTGGGTCACTCTATTATGGCAATCACACTGCGAACGTGTTCTGGTTTCAGACAATAGAGTAACCCCGGGAACGTACATATGGAGGCCCAACCTGTGCTCAATGGTAAATGATCGTTTTGTTTCGAAAGATGACAGGTGCAGAGGCTGAGAGTGGAACACCCCCTTCCAGGAATCCCCTCTTCTGGACTGGATTCTTTGTTTCAGAGTATGCGCTCAAAAGATTCGCCCTTACTTATCATTTCCAGTCTTGTTTCCAGATCGCCTTTTTTTTTTAGGAAATGATATTAATAGTTTCTTCATGTCTCTTTCAATGAATTTCTGAGCAGATTCAAACATGGTTATTAGTAAAGCAGAGGCTCCATTAAAGGCAAAAATGGACTCCCAAATAGTTCATTAACACAAGCAGCATACTGAAACCGTGTAAAACAGAACGTTATGAATCAGATCGCTAACGTCATCTTAGGCCGACGAGCCGTAGAGAACAGCGGTGTCTGCTACTCAACTGTCAGTGCCTTCAGGACAGTATCATCACCAGCTTCTCATTGAGTCTAGTGAAGCAAAGAAACCATCACACAGGACCACCTCTAACCGTATAATTTGTGAAAATAATACGCTGGCTGATTACCATGGCTGTATGTCTTCAACTGTCCTGAACAAACCAGGGCTGATGCCATGGCTGTACTGTCTTTCAACTGCTGAACAAAACCAGGTGTGCCATGGCGTACTGTCGCCAACTGCTGAACAAACCCAGGCTGATGCCATGGCTGTCCTGTCTCAAAATGCTGAACAAACCAGATGGGACAAATCCTGCACCCCCCCTTGGAAAGCCTTTTTGCGCAGATGAAAGCTTTTTGTACAAATGAATGTTACAACCTCGTAAGAAACAGCAAAACTATTAAAGATCAGTACTTATGACTAAGGGGCCTCATCGTTTGACGAAGCCAGGTAGATAGAGGACAATGAAGAAGTTAAGTGTTTGTCGGAAAATATTTGGTTAGCGATGTAACCAGAAAACGGACGATTCTTTGTCAAGGAAGTGACATACTCTCCCAAAAGACCTTAAGCGTTTAGAGGAAAGGAAGGTTGTACGTGGTAGAGGAAACCGGGATTGGATAGTATTGATCTTTTGTGTATTCATTATTCATTTTGTGAAATTGATGTTCCAGGTTTGATTATAAGTGGCATAGATAATTGTTATTTCTTATTCTCAGTCGTGTTAGGAGAGAGGAACGTGACACCCATCCCAGAGGGATGGACCTAAAGTAGGTAAGAAGAACCCTCACGAAGTTCGAAACTGTCGATAGCGTAAGGGGGTCGGGATGTAACACTGGACACTCAGAAGCATCGAGTAGGGGACGCCTAATACTCAGTCAAACTGAGGTCGCTTTCGTAAACAGTCCTTGAAGGGCGGAGTCTTGGGCTCGTTCCGATGGTATTGCCGTAGGGTGGGGCACTGTATTGGTGTATTGTAAGGCTGCTGAATTGCGATGTGGACGTGTGTCGCTAGCTCTCTCGGAATAATTACTGTGTTAAAGTGGTTCCCGTAGTCGGCGGGGAGGCTTTACAATGTCCATCTTGGTGCCACGAGGTTGTTGCTAATCAATTAGGTCGGGCCGCGTGTAAAAGGATGTAAGTGGGAAGAATGGCAATGGAGGGAAAGCGGGCCTTGTGAAAAGGAGCAGGGACAGAGCCAGGGACAAAGCATGGCCAAGGGCAATTTTGTGTCCATCCTATATCAACTGAGGGAAACCCACGTGACGAGAGGTGGAGGGAGAAGAAGACACCACGAGAGAAGACAGAGGAGAGCGAGAGAGAAGGCAGGGCCGGCCAGCGTAGGGTCGAGAGAAACGTGGTGGGAGACATGAGTGACGCACGGTCTCGGGTAAAAGACAAGTGGGCAGAGAAAAGAACGAATTGAAGCAGAGTATTTATTCGACAGACAAACTGCGTTTGCCCCAGAGGTCGGTGAAAGAGACGAAGAAGAAGATTTCTACGTCAAGTTCCAGAGACGCCCACGCAGACAGTCTGAACAGGAGCCAGTCAACCAAGGGGGTCACCATCATCAGTGTGAAGAAAATTGAAGAGACTTGTTCAAGAACTGTTGTGATGTGGTGGTGAACATGAGGTTGTGTGATGTGGAAACCTGGCCAGGTTAAGAGACAGTATATTTTAACTGGGATTCGGAGTATTGATCTTTCGTATTTTATTATTCAATTTTGTGTTCTAGGTTTTTAAGTTTGATTATGAGTGGCATTATGTCTTGCACGTCCATAAAGTTAAAGAATAAAGTGTGAACTGGTTTCAGTGAGCATATTGCATAGGATTCTCGGTAATAATGTTTATTTTACAAGAATGGGAGTGGTGATAATGATAAATGTAGTTAATGTGGTTATGTAAAAGATAGTAATGACCATATGCTGGAAATGTGCATATGTACACACCAGTTATGGCATTTCTTTTGGTTTAATTAAAGAAAAATGTTGTACAGCAGAGCATATGGAAATTCCGGGCATCCTTATATTAATGGGTTCGATGTGTCAATCAATATTGATGATATTTTTTATTTCATTATATTACTAGCAACCATTTTTACACATGCAAATTAGAAGGGAGCCCTCCCAAACAACATCTTTTTTATGAAAAAAAAATTGAATATAGATATAAATCGCAGCAAACATCATGCATATTTTAAGCTTAAGCTATGGCAAACTTTTTCTTTAACTGGCTGACATACAAACCCATTATTTTCCCTGTCTAAATGTTCGTGTATGTGTGTCATCATTAAGGTAGGTTATGTTTATATAATGATCCAACAATGTCCTATATTATATGTTAACTTTATCTTTTTCTTTTGAATTCTTTGTGGTCACTTCCCTTTTAGACTTAACACTCAAATGTTTGTACAGATGCGTACAGATTTCGGTGCGCGCGCGCGCGAGCGTGTTGTGTGTGTGTGGTGTGTGTGTGTGTGTGTGTGTGTGTGTGTGTGTGAGTGTGTGGGTGAAACTACATAAAAGGTTTGAATATGTTTATTAATGTAATCTTACACCGTCTTTTATAATGTAATTGGGTCTTCATGTTTGTCCTTAAACTTCATTGGAGATCTGTTATACGTTGTGTATGTATGTTTCTGGAGTGGTGTTTTTCGTTTCTAAGTAGTTATGTATATGTATGTGAATGTCATGCATTTGCTGAAAAAATTATATTAAAAACACTAAAGAAAAAATATTGAATAAGTGGCATAGAAAGTATTTCTTGTGCCAGTCGTGTTGTTAGCAGAGAAACGAAAGCGTGACATACCCATTCGAGGCGCGGTGCACGTTTGGTGGGCGCATGAGTGTACATTGCGTGTATGCGTGAACGATACCATGGTGTGTTAAGCCTCTGACTAATAATACATCAATAGTGCATTACGCGCTCTTCACGATTTCCCCGTCTGGGACCCTAAACAAGTACCAGTGTTACGGGGATAGAGAAGCTCAGACAGCTGATGTAACTGGGTTAATAAATTCAGGCCAAATCAAGAAAAGAACTGTTTGATGAAATGAAATAATGATTATATGTCAATCTCTGGTTAGTTCAAATGGAGAGCATATCTTCTTGTTAACATAATAACATTGATGTCCTCCCTATGTAGGCACTTCCTTTTTATAGATGTCGTTTTAAGCCCTATACTCGTTTCCACGACTTATTTATTTTTGTATAACAATTATCGTTTGAAGCTTTGATATGACTTTATACTTCTTTCAGTTATTTGTAAGTGTGGTAGCCATCGATGTGGGCATGGATGAAGTGTTGGGTATTTCTTGTGGCTGTCCCTTAACCACTCCACATGGCTCCGGGCTTGCGCCCTCCTGTGTAATGTTGTTTAGAAACCAGCCGACGCAAGTGCCACCTCCGGGCTGTCACTGTTTCTACACAACCGACAGGGTGTCAGCATATGTTATGTCGCACGTATCCAATATATTTTTTATATAGCTTTACTCTCTCTCTTCTCTTCTCCTCTGCTTCTCTCTCTCTCTCTCTCTCTTCTCTCTCTCTCTCTCTCTCTCTAGTGTTAGTAGTCGATACTAATCTATTTTGTCAAAAGCTTTACTCTCTTTTGTCTCTTGTCTCTGTCTCTGTCTCTCTTTCTCACTCTCTCTTCTCTTCTCTCTCATCTCTTCTCTCTCTCTCTCACTCTCTACACACCCAACAGTAGGGTGACACCGTTTTGTTCACGCTGTGTGGCCGTGTAGATGACACAGGGTTAGCACGTGCTGAGCGTGTTGTCATGCCAGGAGTTGTTGCCGCTGGTTCCCTTTCTCTCAACTGCAAACGAACGTTCTGAATGTGTGTTCCAATCTGAGACGGTTATCTGTGGTCTGATACACTCATTCTTGCCTATCCTCGGGCATTGTAATAATGCGATTGCCAGACTGTTTGTGTATTACACCGAACCATTTACATTTTACCACTGGAATGTTCAAGGGTTTATTCACACTAGGGATTAATGAATTTGACTCTTTTGTTCGTTCGTTTGATTTTCATTTCTTGGGCTGAAACTTTCGTAGAACAATTATCAGTCTTCCAGTGATTTGTGTTTAGCACTTTATAGGTAACAGCTATGACACGCCGCTCGTGGTGACCGTCAGGGGGCTTGTTGTGTGTCTGGTCGCACAACGGAGTTTTGCTCGTTTGTTAAAGTCTTGAATATTCAGTCTGATATTTCTTTGCCATTTATATTGCAACTCTGTACTGGTACCCCATCAAAATGTGTTATTGTGTGTTGTGCCCTATTTACCTCAGTGGCTTACAAACTATTGCACTTTATAAATTGAACAAGGAATAGTTTCTTATTTGAATTCATCTATGATTGTATGCCTCTCTTGTGGAAGATGTGTTTTTATTGCTACGCCGGTGTTAATGCAAGACTGCAAATTTTTCAAAGGATTTAGGAGAAAAATTTAGCTTTTGGAAATCAGACACAGCGGGTCCCTTAAAGCACCACCCGGATTTGAAGTAACAACTTGCCCAATTATGAGTAAAATGTTGCATAATTGTGTACAAAGATCTGTTTGTGTCTATTGACTGGTCCGTGTCACGGCGACCAGGAGGTCGAACACGTAGTATGTGAGCGGGTAATCGGTGATAATGAATTTATATTGCTGTTTTAAGGGTATGTTTGAAGAGTTTCTACCGACTGTAGCGCACATTACTATGCGACTCTAGGCCACTTTCGCCCTCAACAGTTTTCGGGCGAAACTGGCTCGAATCAGCATATTACTGTTCTAGACACGTACGACATCAAACCATAAATAACGATTATCTACAACACAAACATACTGTGCAGGGTTATCCATTTTACTACTCATTTAGCTAAAGTTTTCAGAGTTAGCGTGGGGAAGTAGCCGGGACTGAAACGCCCATAGAGTACCGCAGGGGAAAAGCAGTTGTGGCGAAGCGCCTTATACACGGTGGTGGGTTCACTCGCACACGAGGCTGAAACTGATCACTTAATTTATGCTATGGCACGGTTGCCGACCAGCGACCTCGTTCCCCAGCGCACGGCGCTTAATTCCTGGTTAATGGGAAAAATTCTAGATTTGACACGCCGACACACGTATCGATGGCTGTCCGTGACACGACCGGGTTTGCTTATTGTTTGCTGGGGATATCGAACAAGAAGGTTGTGTTGTGAAACCGTGGATAGCTGTTATTTAGAAAACGAAAAATTGTGAACTAATGCTTTGGAAAGAACGACCTATCTTAAAGGTTTTTGTTGGTTACAAGGAATGAAACCAGATGTAGCCAGTTTTAATACGTGTGTGGCTATCGATGAGAAGGTCTTATCTAAAATGGCGCTGCATTGTGAAAGTCGGCCGAAGCAAAACAATCCATTCACGCGTTGATTGTTGGGAGCTGGTTCTGGGACAGCTAACGCCCTGTTTCTTAAAAAACATTGGCGTTCCATTTCGTACAGGCGGAGGGTAACACGGCTGATTCGTATGCTAAAAAACTTATACTTTGAAAACCATTTTGCTGTTCCTCCAAGTAAAAAATGTTCCAGTTTGTTATCAGACTTGATTGATTTTTAACTCAGGTTTCAGATGTTCATGTGAGTGATCTGTGTTTAAGATGTGTATACTTTTCTACATTTCTATTTTTAACCAGTTCATTGCCTTCAAGTGTGCCCTTATGCAACTGGATAACGGAATTTTAAATGTTCTGGCAAACAAATAGATAGGGCTAGGCGACCTTAGTTACATTTCAGTATGGAGAGGAGTAGTGTTGTGGCCGGCACTTATCTTCATATAAATGCTCCAAATATACAATGACGGAAATGTAACTACTATGGCGATTAGAGCGCATAAAGCTTGCTACAGCAGTAAGTGCTGTAACTCTGACTAAAGCACGTAGCATGCCTGTTTGAGAAAAGAGGGAGCAGAGCAAACTTAGGCCAAACAAACCCTATGTGATCGTTGCCGCCCCATGAACGTCAGCACCTGCAACTCGGTGGACTACTAGGTCAACGACCCTATGAGATCGCTGACTACAAAGCGCGGCAGCACCAGCAAAGCCTCAGCGGCAAATAGGGCCTGAACGACCCTATGTGCATCACTTGGGGTTGATTGAGGTTTGCGCGCGGGACACAGCTGGATTTCACTTCTTGTTTGGTTTGTTGAGAGTTTGTGGTGTTTTGGCTACCCCACGCACGCACGTCCCTCCACCCACCCTGGACTGTTTTATTGTGTTGTTTGTTGTTTGTTTGTGTTTGTTGTTTGTTTTGTCCTACCCACGCATGCAACACCCCCCTACCCCACTCCACCCACCGCCCACCCACCCACGCATGGCAACATCCAGTTCCTTCTAAGTTTTTAACTTAAGTTACTCCAAAGTAAGTTCTTACTCCAAGTTGTCTTTAAGTCATCCTTAAGTTATTCCACAGTTCTTACTTAAGTTACTTCTAAGGTTTTTAATTTAAGTCGCCCAGGATCTTAATAAGTTCTTGATCAAGTTCTTAAGTAAGTTCTTATAAGTTCTTGCTCAAGTTTTGTTAAGTCCTCTCTAAGTACGACAAGGGTCTTATTAAGTTAATCTTATAATTATCACCATACAATCTATGTTTTTATCTTAAATGTAAATGTCTAATATAGTACACAGCTCAACAAACGCGTCCTACGTTGTGGATGTCATGCTCAGCGGTTTCTCTATGCATAGCTCTTATTGAAGGTCTACATCTAAGCAACGCATTGATTACATTTCTGGTCTCATGGAAATGTCTATTAATAGACTCCATGTCTTTATTTCATTGACTTTATCATTTTATAATACGCCATGCATCTATTTTTATTAAAAAAATTTAAAATTAAGTTCTTAAAATATTTAATCCATTTGGAAATGGAGCAAACATGCAGCATTGTTATTGGCGGTTTTGGCGTGTGTTGTCTTTTTTCTGTCTTTAGTGGTTCAGATTTTTTTTTGATTGCTTTTGTTTCGTTGCCATTGTGTATATATTTTATAACCGTAATAACAGCCCCCGCAGCAGCAAGGGACGCCAAAAATGGAAACAGTTTTAAGTTCAATATTCCATGAAGACTTTGGGGCCTTGTAAAACGAATGAGTTTTAATAGGGAGGCATGAATCAACTTGTTCTGGCGTTGGCGTGTGTTATGTTTTCATGATGGAGTACTATTCTGCTACATTAATTTTTTTTGTCTGTCCCACTCTGCTAATTTTTTTCTGCTTCAACACTCAGGATTTTTACTGGGTCTCTGATTCAGCGTTTCTGCTGATTTTCTGGCTTGGTTATTTCGCCACCTCCGATTCAGTGTTTTCTGATTCTGCTGATTTCCAGCTCGTTCATTTTGAAGGCGAAAAAAAACTATATGATTAAAAGTTATTAATCCATGATTAATGCGAAAACAATGTCCCAAATTGTAGTATAGATCCATTAGAGGACTCTAATGACTTCGTTAAAACTGGGATCTTGCGTTAAATCATACGTAAGATTTTGTTCAGAATCAATGGGAGCAATCTACTGACTAGTTTAGTGTTACCAACTAAGACCCGTTGCCCACACTTTTCACCCATTCTAGACCCAGCTGCGCTTCATACTGTTATGATACTTTAAAATGTCTTGTGGCGACATTTGTGATCAGTTCCATGCCTGAATTCCGTTCAAGGAAGTTTTGTTTTTCCACATGCTGCCAAAGATACACCTTACTTTTAGGGCATAATTGCTTGGTCTCAACATGGTATTATAAGTTCAGGAAGGTTTAGGCTGCCTTGTAGCTGTAGTAGATCAACACTGTTCATGTTTTTTATTAACTTATAATTATATAACTTTTATCCAAATGGCACCGAAAAAACTGTTATAACCTTGTATACCATTTCAGCTGTTATTGGAGGGTTAAGTGTAGGATACACAATGCTTGTAAAAAGCCTTTTTAGAATATAAACCAGCAGATCTTGGCAAAACTAGACTTTGAAGGATTCAGCAAAGCTGCAAGCTATCATCTGCAGTTCGTTTTGCCCCCGAAAGATTTTTCTCGTTAAGCAAGGATAATTCCAGACAATATACATATGTAAGAAAAACGAATCCATTTATAAAAACAGGAACATCGCATACTGAAAGGCGGCGCTGTGGTGAATGCGCTTGCTTTTAGCGGAAGTAATTTCGGCATATTAGTAAAACTGCGGGATGACGGCGCGAGAGAAAAGACCTAACAAACTATGGAGCAACTCGCAGCTGCCCAGAGCTATGAAACGCAGAGATTGAGCAGTTAGATTTTATTAATGACCACCTGAAAAAAACTAGGGGCATGCAGCATACACATTTAAAAAATGTTGATAAGCATAAAACAATATTATCTTGTACCAGGCAAACCAATCGCGAGACAATGCCCCACCAAAATTCAGTGACTTTTATCAACCATCAGAAAAAACAAAGAAATGCAAGAGAAATGGGTTTATTGTCGTTGGTATGACCGTTTTGTGTATTTTGTTGGATAATATGGCTGAGTAAAAACTGAACAAAAATTATTATTCTCCATACGGATATTGGAAGGGTTCTCACAGCAATCCAAACGCTCGCAGCCGCTGGAAGTTAGTGAACAACAGCAACAGACTTGTTAGTAAACACGCGATTGGCAAATTTATTTACAGCGCTGCGATACAGGACCCACTTTGTCAACTACAACTCCAAACCGGACACCCCTCCCAGGATCTTCTATATTTTACCCTTGACTAGGATTCGACGAAAAGATTTAAGTACGCACTTACAGTCCTTTGACGTAGCTTCAAGACAAAGATGCGAACCGTTACAACGAACAGGCGCGCTATGCTTGCTGTTTCCATAAACTGATATTCAACGAGGTCCTTTAACTTATCCGCATGCTTTTCCCTTTTCAGAAGGAAAGAAATTAAGGGCCAAGAGGAATAAATATTGATAACCATTAGAGTTCCTATTAGAAGAGGCATTCCAGGCGTTCACAGCTACAGGCTTCGTTGCAACACCAATCCCCCCCCGAAAGCCTGACCCGATTTTCTCTACAGTATCCAGAGAGCTGATTGACATTCTCGCAACACAGAATGGGTCAGAAGACTGCCCTACAGTTTTGCGCCAATGAATAATGAAGAATTTAAAGGGTTAAAACAGTAAAGCAATCAAAAAAACAAACAATAGATGTTGCTGATGGAGAATTCTTATCGGCAACTATTACCGTTTGGTTTTAAAGTAAGGTCCTTTAGTTTACGGGGAAGCAGGAAGGGGACACTCGCATCGGGCAACCGATCCAATTTGGAGTATTGATCCATATGCTGAAATAAAAAGAATTGTAAAGATGAATCCGCCCGTGTATTTATTTACGAGAAATGACACAACAAAAAACCCGCACCTCAAAGATCTTTTGTGAAAGGAAGAACTGCAGATATTCCACCAGACACAGTTCCGACTTTAATATTTTCGGTTCTATAATGTCCATCTGCATATGAAACTCTGGATTAACAATACACACGTTTGTTGTTTGTTCTATCTAACGATTCTTTGTTACAACTGTCTGTGTTGATCTCATGTAGATTAGATCGCAGTTTTACGTGTTCTGATGAACGTCTTCTTGCCAAACAATGTTCTTAATGTAGTTGTCATGTGATATGTTTGACTGCACCACGTCAACTGCGAGAAGTCCCTTGCTTTTCTTAATGATTGTCTCCTGGCTCGAATACTGTACAATTTTTGACCTTCAAACAACAAAACCTCTTCGCTCACCTTTCCGGATAATTCATCCTCATCTTCCTAAACCTTCTTATTAGTAATTGAATGAAAGGCGATCTTTAGGCATAATCGGAACGTTGTCATACCATCTGCATGCCCTTTAGCCACTTCGGTTTCATGTCTTTATAGATGTCTTCAGTTCGGGATATCTATAACAAAACTATCTGTATCTGTGAAAGTACTCTGGATCAGGATCGGAGGCTTTAAAGTAGTTCATAAGAAACTCTAACATCAAAAGCTGTGTAATTCTAAACAGTCAACCCAATAAATACAGGTTTGGTCTAATTTGACTTCTTTTTTTTTTTCATCATTATGCAAACGCTGAAATGAAATCTTCTGAAGTCTGATAATAATTAGGGTTTTGAAGTCAGCTTAATTGCTTGCGTTCTCTTTGGTGACTAATCGACATCATTACGCTTGTGGCGGATTCTCCATTAGTCTTTCCGAGACAGCTGTTGTTCTCATCTTGAAAAAGTCTTTTTCTGAAGCATTCTGCGGATTTAGTTCTGAGATCAGTTGTTCTTCATGATTATGGTTTCATGAACTGTTCTGATCCAAAAGCAATTCTGCGATGAACTGCTGTTCAACTTCAACCCATGTCTTAAATAAAATTGTAGAAGTCGTCATACGACAGACATAATTTTTTTTGCGAAGGTTAGGGCACAAGTTTAGGGGTTCTCTTGGATCCATCTTAGGCTTTCTGTGCTAATGGGGATAGTCATTATGCTGGTCATGCAGTTATGCGGATATTCTAAATGAAACTTCTAGATGTATCCACGCTGCAGATCAGGGCGTTTAAACTGCCCAACCACTTAATGCTTTTTGTATATTATTCGGATCGCCGCCTGTGTGACATTTTAAAGTTGCGTAATGGGGAAGGATTGCGCCATAGCCATCCATACAGATTGTTTTGCATTAAATACATAAGATAGTTAGACCTTTTACTGGGATCATAATCGTTCCAAAAGTATTTGTTGTTTTGCTTACAGTAATGATGTGACGCCATACTTAATTCTCCACGCAATCGTTTTCAATCATCTGATCATTGGTAGGTCAGACAATAAATCAATTCTGTACTCAGTAAAATTTAAGAAAGCGTCCCAGCTATCCGGTGCTCACGAAATGTACTGCGCGGATTCCAAACTGTAATTGTTTTGCAGGTCTTTCTGTAATTTTCAAGAGTCGCCAACAAACATGTATGCAAGCCATTAAGTAGGAGTTCATGATAGTCTCCCATGTTTTACAATCTAATTCTGCCTCGCCATCTTGAGCATAGCTGGTTATCAGAATCACTGATTGGGTCCTTTCCTCTAAGACTAGAAAAAGAACGCGCCTTTAGGTGGAAGTGTATCTTCAACAATCCTTTCCCAACTGTTCATGTACTCATAAGGGTTAAACGCCCTTTCTAAACAAGAGTTGAGTCAAAAATTATTCTCTGGTATTGGGCAGGACTTTAAGGACATAGCCAGCGACTCTAATGGAACCATCATGTGTTGCATAGAGGCGTAGAAAGACATGTTATTTAAAAAGTGAAACACATGTACTTTTCTGATGGGACTGTGCAATGATGCTACCCTGAAGGCGCTGGTTACTGCTTGGCATTATAAAGGGGAGTCATAACTCGCAAGTTGTGATGAACGAATACAGGCAGCTTCCAAGTCTTTGGATCAAAACTTTAGTTTGAAGAGTCCATTTTTACTGTGCGCTGCACCTCTAAACTTCCCACTAATGTGCTCATGGTCTCTACAGTGGGGTTTACACTATTGGGCGTTTTAGCTCTAAACCGCAATCCAACAATGCGTGGCTGGAGTCATTACTGTTTGATTGGTCTTCAGGCGCATTATGAATTTCAGATAAGTTTAGATTATTAGTACGGGCGTTACCACTTGTGCATGCGTTTTTAAGAATGTTTCTGCAGCATCTGTGACCTCTTATATCTGCTCTGAATAAAGCCATCGACAACAATAATGAAGGCAAATGAACAAATCTGATGATTTATCATTAAGACTGTTTTTCGAAGGTTTTGTGGTGCTGCCTTATAAGGAACAATAAGCGACTCGAAGTTGCGTAAACTCCGTATGGAGAATTTTGCAGCCGTTATCCAGTTCTTAAAACTAAACTTCTAGATCCTGGCGGGGGCGTAGTTGTTCGGTCGTACAGTCTACAGGAACTGTTACAATGTTTTATATGTTCAAGCGGGCTTGAGCGGTTGGAATTCTTGTTTAACCATTTTCTACAGAATTCTTGTTTATGTTCATGCTTTTGAAGTATGCGCTAATAATCTGCTCATTGTGCGTATCATGTGTAATGGGGCAGCCTGCTGTTCCCCCAACATTAGGAGTAAGTCCACATGACTTTTGGCTGGTTCGCCTATTGATGTTGGACTGTTCTTGGACATTTAATTGGCACCAAATTTGGTTCCTCATCCCATGTGTATACCATTAAACAGTTATTGGGTTGTTTTGTCTTCAAAAAATGATCATTTGTGGTCTACACGAAAGGAAAGGATATTCCATTGAAGTTAAGATTCCTTGGCGTATTGCCGATAGTTAGTCACTCTCTCTGCGTGTTGCGGACATGATGCAGCCTATTGCAGAAAACGCACCACATGAAACATTGTTGCTGAATTTTTTATGTTTAAAATGCTCTCTTTTAAAAACCAAAGCCGAGGTAGCGGATGTAGCCATGCCTACAATCGGTGCATACTTAGCTGTTTTTTTAATCTAATCTCTTAAGGACTTGCCCTCTGACCAACCAGAGCCTTCATTTTAGCTTCTTCGCGGCAGCGTCAAAACTGTGTAAGCAGTTCGTCTTGCCCAACCGGGTGTTAGTCCTTAGAGGAAAGGAATAGTTGTTGTTTGTCGAGTCCAGACTTCTAGATTTTCTGTCATTTATTGTTACATAGTCGATTAAAAACAGCTAACCATTACTTTAATGGCGGGTCTATTGTTAGTTGCCTGGAACTTGAGAAATCGATGAAAACACTTGCCTGTACGTTTGTTGGAGTCAATGATTCTAAACAATCTCATCAGTGCTCTTGATAAACGCTCTCTCTCAAGCATTCCTTCAAACCAATTCATTGAGGCCTTCATATATCTTAGCCATGCAGTCTAACTTTCTAAGCCAACATATTTATTTAAATTTAAAAAAATCAACGGCTTAATCCGCATCACATCTACCCCGGTCTTTTTGTGCTAGACTTAAACTAAAGTGATAAAACACCCTTCGATGTTGTTACTGTGAGCTGTTTAGAACAGAGGTTTAATGTTTCGTTTACTTTTTTTAAGCATTCTTTTTTATCTGCTCGGCGTCTGGCTGTTGAGAAAAACTTGTCCTCGCCTTTTTTGAGATCAAACTTTTGTCTTTTGTAGTCATCAAAATCGGCCTGTAAAGATTAATCTACATCCGTGATGTTTGAGTCAGCTAGCGTTTATTTATTATCAGCTTGAAGGAACTAATTTAGCTGTTATTAGTTTGAAACCTTAGCTGGTGTGCTTTTGGAGTTTCGTATTTACTTATATTTGTGGCAGCACTACAGCTAACAAGCAGTCGACCGAGAGCTAGAGCTAAAGACAAACCGCCTAGAGGTTAAAGCTGCGGATACGCTATGCCGTTGCTAAAAAGACCAACACTCGTTCCTGCTGATAGAGGCTTATAGTCGATGTTCAGTATTAACATATGTAACAGCATTAAAGGAAGCGAATACCTTCGTTGGTTTTTCTGTATTTTGAAAGGTCTTGCTCTAGTTTTTGTTGCTTTGTGTAATGTTGGGTTAATCTGAAGGATTATTATGTTAGGGCCTATTTATTCTTTTCTTGGCGGGGCTGTAGGCACATTTGGATACTGAACAGACATGCTTTTTTAAAATAAAAATAATTTACTATTACTACTTTTCTAATTGTTATTTCAATCTTCAGCTGCGCATTCATATAATAAAAACAAATGTACATAAGCGGTTTATCGGGCTTCTTCTTCTTTATCATTTGAATGTTTATTAGTTCTCACCGTTCTCCCTTCATGTAACGATTATCCTCTGTTGACCTTAGGTCAATCATAAACCGTATTTCGTTCGTTAAATAATCATCAAGTCTAACATTGTGAAAGGTGCAGATCTTTAGACACAAGGTTATGTTGGCTTTCTACACCTCCCGCCTCCAAACGTTTTCTAATTTCATCAAAATGCTGATAAGGTTTAAGCCGCTAGCGTTAGATTTGGTTAGGACTACCTCCAATCGAACAATTGTACTTTCGTTTATTTTTGGTATTTACAAAACTTTTCATTCCTCTTTGAACGGTTCTTCATCTTCGCACAGCAATAAAAATACCTTTAGCGATCTTGCTGCAACCACTAAAACTAAAATTCCTATCGTGTCTGCCTGTTCAGCGGATATGTTGTATGATGAATCACTCTTTCGTAATATATTGGGAAAGTGATTGATATTGGTGCGCAAATCAGCTCTGCTAATTAGGGTTGCAAACAACATCAAACTCTAACGAGATGTTCAGAAATGACTGTACTTTGCTTCGGTGTTTGATGTATTTGTAACCACGTTTGTATTCATTAAAAGTTAGTTCATATGACATCTGTCTTTTAATGCTCCTTAAAGACGGCGCATCTCTTTAACAACTCAAAAATCTAAGGAATGGAAAAAGCGATTTCCATACGCAAAATTTACGGGTACATACTTTTTGCCGTCTTTAGTTCCCAGCGCTATTCTAAGTTTTAGTGCTTTCTTCATTTTCGATTCCTTGAAACGCAAGTCAGCCTTTCATTCCGGTTAGCATTAGATCAGAATAGGTTTTAAACATATGTCTGCATTGTGTAAGAAAAGATTTCTTGCCCCTCAATTAATATAGATATTTTTCTTAACAATTGCCCGCCCAGATTTCTGGACAACTGTCCTGTTTGGGTCTGTTGTTGAAGCGAGCGCTATTTTGAAAGCAAGCCGTGCGAGCTGGCACAATCAAATCTCCGCTCCTAAGTCTGGGAACATTGACAGTAAGAAATACGAATTAGATCGCATCCATAGTAGATGGATTATTTGGAAAACAGTACTATTCGTTTATTTCCCTTCACCGCCTAAGGGCTCTTTAGTTCTATGAGGGTCAAGATGAGCCTGTGCTTGTGCCCTTTTTATAAAACAAACTAAAAAGTTCATTATTTACAAAATGGCAACGAATTGACGGTGAAGAAGATTATGATCTTTTTGATCCTGGCGACGACATGAGTGAAATTGATCCCTTTAATACAACCTCGTCAACGCTCTCAATGCGGCTGAATTACAGAAAGTAAGGTTAAATCATTTTACGAAAGTATTTAGGTCAAGAACCTCCCGCATTTAGCCCAACTGATTTTGAATTAAAGACTGTTCCTTTGTCTGTAAAAACAAAAAGGGGCACCTTGTTCGTCTTACAAATAAACCGACCCATCAAAAGTTTTGAGCAAGAGTACAATTATACAAAAGATCAGTGTGCAGATAAAATCGCCTTGGCATTTTCTAAACCAAAATTAGATAATGATGCAGTTGTAAACTTCAAAACACACTGCAGGACTCCCAACAGCTACCAACTACAAAAACATGGCATTAAAGAATTAAATCAATCGGCAGATGAAATAATAATGCAATAGAAGCCGAAAACCAGGTTTTTCGAAGAAACAGCATTAAAGACTATACACGATCCGCTAACCATGCTAGAAATCGCGGCCTAGATCATGCTTTGAGAAGCATCAAGAGGCGACTTAAAAACATTTCAGCAAACTAGGTAACTAGATGGCATATAAAAAGAGAAAAAGAAAAACTCGTTGAGGCTGATGACGCAACTTAGGGCCTTGAAATTAAAGAAAGAATAGACAAAGACTAAAGATCTTGAACAAGAAAGTTCAGCAAGACTAGAAAGCGATTGCTACTCCGCGTCCCAATTACGAACACAAGTGGCATAGCTCCGAGACACCATCGAAAAATTTTATTGAAGACAGACCTAGCAGAAAGAATACGAACGCTGTTAGAGAAGCAAGGAGTTCACATTAGCAAGCGTTTATAACTGGCCTTGGATTTTCAATAAGTACATTGTGTTGGCTATTACAGGCGGCGGTTGGCCAAAGTTCAGTACCTCCACAGCATTCGCCTCACCTGATAAAACATGGTAAAAAAAAAAACAGCTGATCATCTTGCGAAATTATTAAAAAATTTTGCTGGTAAGCCGTGGACGCTTTACCAGGAATATTGGGGAGTATTGTAGCTGGCTTTGTCTACTGCAAGCAAGTCGTTGCTTTATGGCCCGAGACTTATGGACATGAGTTCTTGTAATAGTTGGGTTTACTATTTAGTACGCCATAAAGACCAAGTAATCCTATGCCAGTTAATCCCAAGAAACAAGCGCTGTCTTTTCATATTCATGGTCCTTATTTTGACTTCGCGAACAGAGTCCGCGAGGCTTTGCTGAGTCTTCAATGACTTTGGGAGGTTTGGACCTTCGGGGATTGGATGACCTAATTCTTGGGTGTCTTTTATTGTATGTTAATATTATGGCTCAGAATTTATGTCGTTTTTCCCACCCCTTCTGTTCATTGCCTGCTATAAGAATTTCATTATTATAGGTTATTATTTGATATCTGGAGTCTGAGGTCAGAGGCAGCATGTATAAACCAGTGCCAACAGCCAAGTTACTTTCGATCTTGCGTATTGTAAACATGTTGGTGTTACTTTGAATATTGAGGTAACTCAACTGTAGAATTAATGCGTCCTCTAAATTGGACTAAGTATTGTTTTTTGGGCGTCAAAGCCAGTAGAAGGATCAGTTATCTCGATCTCGCCTGTGTTGCGAACCTAGCACACACCAAACGTAAGTACGAATGAGTGTTTATTGTTCTATTCCCGTTCTAGTTAGGACCTTTGAAGTGGTCTAAGATAAATGGTTGTCCATGCTGTTTTATTGCTCTTGCGTCAGGGACCCGGGCTGTAACAGTTGGGGCCAAAAACGCAGTTTTGAAAAGGAGGATGCCCGTCATAGTTATACTTCTGTGCGTGCCCGAAAATAAAGGTCGCCTAGGCCATGAATAAGGATCAACTTTTGTCTAAAGTCTGTCTGACTGTTAATATTGAATCGTTACAGATCCTTCAAAAAGGCCTTCATGTCTATTCTGTTTGCTGAATGGATTAAAACGGTTTGTCATTTGGTACTGGCGCTGCAATTCAGCCAAAATACGTCGAAAGGTGTAATAGAAATGCATCTGTACACTGACTCCCCCAAGGATCATGGTGATTTTAAGGATCAGCCTACGCCACTCCACACCCGTTGATGCGCAAAACACAGCAAAGTTTAATGGTTTGATAACACTGCATCGGCTGACTAAACCACGCTTTTCCTTGATGTGGTCGTTTTCAATAGGGGGGTTAAGATAGCTCTTCAAGGGAGTACTCCCCTTTTTATGAAACGAGGCAGTCTGGGGTCAAGCAATGTCAGAGGTATCAAGTTGCATATTTTTAAGATTGTAGTGCGGCCCAACAGAATATTTAGCATCAGTATTGAACTGGACTTCCATTTTTAATTTGTTTTAAAAAATGTTAGTATCAATAACACAGACAGTCCTTCGTTTTAGAACTGCATATTGATAACAATTGCGGAAAGAACGGTCGCGCTCCATGTAAATTCTACAAAGTCGTCGGGTTTTATATAAGCAAAGCCAAGGAGAATTAATAAAGATTAGAAAAAAATGGGTTTTTTTTTTTTTAAATTTTTTAAAAAAAAAAAAAATTTTAGAGGGCCTATTAGTTAGCCAGTTAACCTTACCTGATGGTTATTACGGGTTTTGCTCGCTACAAGAAGCAATGAGTAACTTCAAACATTGCTCTCAAACTTAACAATGCACTCTAAAAACATGTTGGCCTTCAAATGAAGACGAAGAAGTAGGTTACCTTTTAGATAAAGAGCTAGCTAAAATGTTAGGCTTACAACTTCCATCTGCCGTTCATAGTTTTGAGTTGCAGCAAACACCAAATACTATGAGGGAAGAAAATCCGCTCGATCTTGCATTACATTTCATTACTCTAGTTCATTTGGTGAGCTAAGCACTGATGCAAACTTATATGATGGCAAAGCCCCCAACTGTGTTTAAGAGTCTTCCGTCAGGGAAAGCTGCATATTGCGATTATGAAATTATACATTCCCTAATTTTACAGTTAAAAAGATTAGTTTGTGGGAGGGTCGGAGAATTTAATATAAAAATCAAAGACAAGCGGGGAAAGGAAAGATGTGAAATGTGATCACCTGCACCTTGTTTGGAAATAAAATAACGTACTAAAAAAATAATGTCGCGTGGGCCGGAAGATCAGGAGTTACATTAGCGCTGTAAGGTGTTATAACTTAGAATTAACAGACCTAGCCAGGATGTTTGCGGACTTTGAACCGACGGTGAATAGGCGTTTGTATGGTTTGTGTACACTAAAGATTGTGATTATAACGCAAAAGAGGTTAGCGAAACAACAAAAAGTTTCCGTAACTAGAACAATGCGCCTCTAGAGGCAAATACTGTTCGGCAGTATGAATATTAATAGTTCGAAAAACTGACCTCAAAAGGCATTAGAACCATATTTAGACAGGGACTACACTTTGAATCATAAGCCCATTTACAAATTTTAGCGGTCAAAAAGTTTCAGAACAGGATTCAAACTTTTGGCCCTTTCCAAGTACGTCTTTTGCCGGACGACAATAGTGGAAAAGAAATTGAAATAAGCACCGTATGGGAAAAAAGAGAACATCTCCCAGCAAAGCAACGTTGTAAAAAAAGTTCTACAAATTTTTACAGTTCTTTCCAAGAGAAAACTAGGAGTACACGTTCACAATGATATTTGAAAATTTCTGTTTTAAAGATGTGGAGAGGGATGGGGTTGTGGGCGTTAGTGACGATTATAAAAAAGGAATTAATATTAGCAGGGCAAAATTAGACGTTAAACGCTTAACGTTGTTGTCGTCGTTCTTCACAATGGTGAGGATATTAAGATCATCACAACAAGCAAAACACAAATCAATGTTGACTTAAATAAGAAACATCTTACAGGAACCTAACATTGGATTACTCTTAACATCTAGGCTATAGGGTTTTATTATACTGAACAAGTTTTGAGAGGCATGATAAAATTAATACTGGATTTAAGGGAATTAAATCTGTTATAAACTATGGAGCAGTTAAACTTTATGACAAAAACTCATTGTTCATTAATTTGGGGACAAACTGGTTGTGGAAAAACAATATTTTCCTCGACTGTTACAAAAACGTATCTCGTTATAATTTTGCTATATTGCGGTTTTCTGTCCAAACAGTAAAAGGAACCAAGCAATCATGATAGAAGGTTTATAATGGCAGATGATAACATAAATTGTTGATCCTAGCAATTAAACTAAGTGAGTGTTTAGAACAGTTTTATAGGACTGTTTGAAGGAAAACGCAGACACAATTTTATAATAGATGACTGTTCGGCAGAAAGAGACATAGTTTAAAACGCGACAGCTTTATCAGAACTTGCTTTCAGTGGGAAGCCTGCTGGAATAGTGTGTGGATTTTTATGCCAAAAATATAACTAGTTTTAAAGATTTAGAGACAGTTTAAAGACTGTGTTATATTTCACTGAAAGACGAGATGCATTTGATGAATGTATGCTTGAATGATGTGTTGAAAATGACAGGAAAAAACATAGGATTAAGCAAAAACTGAAATTGGAAAAGTTTAGTAAATTAGTATTGAAAACCGGATAACCCTGCACAGTATGTTTGTTTGTAGATAACTCGTTATTTGTTTGGTTATTGAAGTTCTTACTTGTCAGAGAACAGTAATATGCTGATTTAGGCCATTTCCGCCCGAACACTGGTTGAGGCGAAAGTGGTCGAGTCGGCATATTACTGTTCTACTGTGCACTTAATGTTTATGAACGTATTGAATTGACCACAAGCTGTTGTTCTGACTGTTTAATGTTAACAGCGATAGATTGAAATCATCCAAAGAATACAATGTAAATAATTTGGTTGGAATGGAAAAGTTTGTTTGGAATGAAAAATATTAAGACCAGTTTACCCATATGATGTGTTCCATGAGATTCGCAGCGCGTCGAAATGGCTCTCAGATGTTGATGTGAATGTAAACTGAAGCTTCGGTATGTTTAATTCTTGTTTAAAGCTGCTGCGAAATGTCTGATAAGGGCGAAATAAATGTGATGGGCATAGAGGATATGATGATTGGTATATGACACTTGAGTGTCGTCAAAGTAAAGGACCGGTAGAAGATTACTAGTAATCAAATGTTCTTACCTTCACCAGATCGAGTTTTGTACTGTAATGTCGGCGTGAATAAAAGCAAATTTTGCACCGCAAGAAAGAGCTTTTACCACGGCGTGTGAGAAAAGTTAGTAACATCTATAGATTTCCCCGCCCTCAAAATTCCCAGTACGGAAGATTGAGGTGGTAAGAAACAGCTTTAAATGATCTTTACTTTGGAGAGCTGGTTTGAACATTTTAAGAGAGCGAAAAGAACGTTGTTGGTAATCTTATAACACATCAACGAACGATGACGAAAGTGCTGGCAACGATAGTGATAGCGTACTTTTAATCGCCCTATCTCAAAATGAGGAAATTGTTGTTGTCATTCGACAACCTAAAAATGGTATAAAGCTCTGGGACCAGATGGACTAAACTGGAGAGATAATTAAGACGCTTGCAAGTCAGAAAATGGGTGATTGGTTTTCTAAAAGGCTTTTTAATACGTTGTTAGACAGGGGTCTTTTTTTTCCCGAAATTTGGGCAGGAGTCCAATTGTCCTTCCTTTATTAAAAAGGGTGATTCCACTGACCAAACAACTATCGAGGTATATGTTTGAGTAATGTATGCTAGTTAATTGTATAGGCACTGTTATTAAAAGAAGACTCGGAATGGGTCGGAAGAAAATCATTTAACTGGCGAATTTCACGAGGATTTAATAAGAATCTATTCAACAATTGTCATATGTTCACTTTAATGTCGTTTGTGGTAATGCAAATTTGGATTGAATCGTTAAATTATATGTAGCCTTTATAGATTTTGGAAAGCCTTCGATTCGTTAAAGAGAGTATACTTTGGCCTATTTTGTTTAAGAATGGTGTTAGGGGTAAATTATATAAGTGAATTATTCGCATGTATACTTCTATATAAACAAGAGTGCGATGTGGAGGCTGCCTTACAGATTATATAAAATGAACTCTGGAGTAAAACAAGGAGATGTTTGCAGCCTATTTGTTCTCATTATTTATTACTGAATTACGTTTGAGTTATTAATTTGGGAGACATGGCGTCCGGTTGTAATGATGCTTTAGAGATATTCATTTCTCCTTTTAGCTGATGATGTGGTATTGTTATCCGAAAACTATTATTGGTCTGCACAACACAAGCAGAACAGTTTGCAAGGGCGTCTGCCTTCACATCAGTTAAAGGTTAACATGACTAAAAGTAATATAATAGTGTTTAGAAAAGGAGGTTACCTTGCCGCAGGAAAGAATGGATGTATAATGGAAATTACAATGCAGTAGTAAATGTGTAAAAATATTTGGATCTATTCTTTTCAACACGCTTGGCTTACATTGCTGCAAAGATCTTGTGAGCAGAGTAATACGCCTTGATAAGTTATTATGAAAAATTGACAATATTGAATAAACAATTCATTTGGCCTATTTCTAAAATTGTTTGATTCTCAAATTCCAGACAATAGTACAATATGGTGCTGAGTTGTGGGGTAGCAGTAGTGCTGCTTTTGAAGTGGAAGGAAGAATCATTTATATGCTTGAGAAGTATTTGGGAGTTCTCTGCATACGCTAATGATTTGTGTCTGGGGGGGAGACTAATAGGTATCCTTTATATTTAGCATTCTGTAGTCAGCACTATTCGTTATTGGTTAAAGTTAACGATGGAATGCAGCCACCTAGGTTCCCCCCTAAAGCTTACAACATGTTAGATGAGATGGGATGCCAGAGGCACGATGAATTGGGCCCTCGCGAGTCAGCTCAATCGCTCTGTATGATGATGGATTTGGTTTTGTATGGAAAGCCAAGCGTCGGAGACATAGCTAGTTTCATTCTTGAATTTCGTCAGAGATTATAGATTGTAAGATGGCAAAAAGCTGGTATTCTCATGTTCAGGAAAGTGACAGGTTTGATATCTATCGTATGTTAAACGCGGAACATAATGTGCCGTGTATTTTTCCTGAACTCGAAAAATATTTGGAGGCATACATTTAACAAAATTTAGATTCGTTTGTAACCGAAATCAATAGACATTTCAATTGCCTATAGACAACGCGGTGTGATGATAATCCTTTGCCCGTTATGCCACGGGCACTTGATAATGAAGTTCATTTTATTTCTCTTGCCAGGAATAAGTAATGGTTCGCACGAGTTAATTCCGCAAAATAGATAGACACCATGCTTATTTTAGCTAATTATGGAATGGACATCAAGGAATGAAACACTTGTAAAAGCAGTTCGCATATATTTGAGCAAAGCATTTAAGATTCGGAGGTCGTTCCAGCAGGTTAATTTTTCATCAGTTGTATTCTTATTGTTATTTCTGTGTAATGGATTCTTGCAAATAGTTAAACTATGTGCAGTGAAAAATTAATTATTGCTTCGAAGGTTTTTAAACTTAAAAAGATTGTTTTGTGGTTATGCTTTATTTTGTTCGATTCTTTGCTTTGGTTATAGAATATTGTTCTATTTTTGTACCGTCTTCTGAGGGGCTATGGCCTAACAGAATAAAGATCTGAATCTGAATCTGAATCTCTCTCTCTCACACACACACACACACACACACACACACACACACACACACACACACACACACACACACACACACACACACACACACACACACACACACACACACACACACACACACACACACTGTGTTTGTCTGTTGGGTGTCCGTCCGTGCGCTGATGTGTGTACGTGTGCGTTTGTATGCTTATATACTCTCTCTCTCTCTCTCTCCTCTCTCTCTCTCTCTCTCTCTCTCTCTCTCTCTCTCTTCAGAGAACCATAGCTGGCAATTTAGGCCCACGTTTGGTGATCTTTTGTTTGTCTTTAACTTTATTATTCTTAGATAGATCAATACCAGGATCATGTTTATAATGTATTATACATTTTTCGTTTCATAAATTCTTGGCGCTGCATTAATGATAGCCCCCTTGACATGAAGACTGTATTTTGTCATTGTCAATAAAAACGATTCTGAAGCGTCTGAAGCATCTCTCTCTCTATAATATCTCTCTCTCGTGCACGCGCGCGCGCGCGCGCGCGCGTGTGTGTGTGTGTGTGTGTGTGTGTGTGTGTGTGTGTGTGTGTGTGTGTGTGTGTGTGTGTGTGTGTGTGTGTGTGTGTGTGTGTGTGTGTGTGTGTGCGCGCGCGTGCGCGCACATGAGCGCGTGTGTGTGAGTACATACGTGCGCGTAAGCGTGCGTGTGAGTGTGCAAGCTTGCGTGTTCGAGTTTGTGTGTGTACGAATGAAATAGGGAACGAGAGAGAGGGAGAAAGAAGAGAGAGAGAGAGAGAGAGAGAGAGAGAGAGAGAGAGAGAGGATTGATTGACTGATTGATTGATTGATTGATTGATTGATTGATTGATTGATTGATTGATCTTTAATACCCAAGGATGAAGATTTTAGGCCAAAGTCTAGTCTTACAATCTGTCCTTGTCATGCATACATTATTTCAGCACATATCATTCATACAGACAATTCAACATAGCAACATGATAATCTAATTCTACAATGACAAGCAAACTACTCATAAAAGCACTAATGAGATGGGGGATGGTAAAACAGAGGGAAACTTACAAGCAAACAAACAAACAAAAACTACACAGAGAGAGGTCATAGGAGGGTGAAGAAGAGAGAATGGTTGGTAGGGGGAGGAGAAAAGGGATGGTAGACAGAGTGGGAGTGGGGATGAGCGATTTTAACGGAGTAGGTTTTATGTTTAGACGATTTATTCAAAGTATGGTTCACAGAAGACTTAGCGAATGGGCGCTAATCATTGTAATCGAATAATTTAACTACTGAGACATAAAATGTTTTATGCAAATGTTCCTTGAAAAGTTTTAAAGTATTCATGTTTTGTAGATTCAGTGGAAGTGAGTTCCAGACCATATGGTCCAGAGTAAGCTAGCTTGTTTTGTATAGATCAATGCGTGGGTAGGGAAGAAGGAATTTCGTTGGGCCCGAAAAGCTGTTCGATCTTGTAAAAAGGGCAATCGATATAACATGGCATAGTATCTGTCAAGATTGTAAACATAAATGATGCCTTGTTGAATTCCAATTGCCTATTCAGAGGAAGTATGTTCAGCGCTTTTAGTTTTTCGTCTGTTGTTAGAGATACACTGGATGGAGTAGCTCTGCGAGGAGAGAGAGAGAGAGAGAGAGAGAGAGAGAGAGAGAGAGGAGAGAGAGAGAGAGAGAGAGAAAGAGAAGGGAGGGAGGGAGGGAAGAAGAGACGGAGGGATGAAAGAGGAGAGAGAGAGAGAGAGAGAGAGAGAGAGAGAGAGAGAGAGAGAGAGAGAGAGAGAGAGAGAGAGAGAGAGATGAAAGAGACAGACAGACAGACAGAAAGAGAGGCAGCAAGAGATTTCAATTCTACTTACTCCCAGAATTCCACTACCGGGGAAGAGAAGCGCGTAGGATCATAGACCTGGGTGCAGTTGTAGCCCTTGTATTTGTCATACAGGTAGGTGGCGTTGAGCTCAGTGTGACATTCACCTGCAACACATCACCCACATTGCCCCCCAAATGGCAGAGCCAAGACTTTTTGGCGATGGTGAATAACAGGGGCCTTGTGAACTCACCCTTGCTTTGCTCCATAGGTCATCATCACATCATCATCACCATCACCAATCACCATCATCATCATCATCATCATCACCATCATTATCATCTTCATCTTCATCATCTTCTTCATCATCATCAGCAGCAGCAGCAGCAGCAGCAGCAGCAGCAGCAGCAGCAGCAGCAGCAGTGTCTGTAGACTGCATCAGTGCATGGATCTGGACTTTGGGAACCCCGCCTGTCCCCCCGGTGGTGCTGAATTACGTACATGTGTGTCACCAATCCCGTTCTCCTCGCTGTCCCTCCATGACATCTGTCTGTTTCTGGGTTGTTGTTTTTTCTCTCTCTCTCTCACTCTTTCTCTTCGTCTCTTTGTTTCTCTCTCTCTCTCTCTCTCTCTCTCTCTCTCTCTTCTCTCTCTCTCTCTCTCTCTCTCTCTCTCTCTCTCTCTCTCAGTCAGACAACCCTAAACTAAAAGCCACGCTTGACACCAAACAGAAAACTTTTAGATGTTCCCAACTCAGAACTCTCACTCGTTGGCGTGATGCTTTAGCTCTTCGCTACCTAAATGACCCTGTCCCTGACTCTCCGTTCAACATCATATGGGAAGACAGGGATGGGGGCAATAAAGTTATCAAAGTACCGCTGTGCTGTGAGGAAGTTTCCAAATACAATTTAGCTAAGACATTTGTTCAGATTTACAAGCATGACACTGAAAAATGCCTCACAATAACACTTTATTTCCTAAAAAAATAACAAGAAAAAGGGTGCTGGCTCATGCTTAGTCCAGGGTTTTAAGTGTGAGGCATGGGCAAAGACTGAGTTTAAAATATTGTGTGCCATTGTGGGCAAACTACAAGACTCTGGCATGGATGCCAGCCATGTGTGGGATGAGCACAGGGCGCTGGGCTACATCGCCGAGGACGATGCCAACAATGACCAGCAGGACAATGCAGGAACTCAGTGTGAAGGCCCGTTATCACCGAGCTCCTTGCGGATACAGCCAGCCACCACGTCATCTTTCTGAAACCACGGAGTCCGCATCACTGTGTGATTCACAGTCCTGTGAGATCAACACTGATGTCACAGAGACTGCCAGTGACACTGGCCCCACTACCCAGAGATAACAACTACCAGTGACACTGACCCCACTACCCCAGAGAAAACAACTACCAGTGACACTGACCCCACTACCCAGAGAAAACAACTACCAGTGACACTGACCCCACTACCCCAGAGAAAACAGCTGCCAGTGACTATGACCCCACTCCCCTGAGATAACAACCACCAATGACATTGACCCCACTACCCCAGAGAAAACAACTACTAATGACACTGACCCACTACCCCAGAGAAAACAACTACCAGTGACACTGACCCCACTACCCCAGAGAAAACAACTACCAGTGACACTGACCCACTACCCAGAGAAAACAGCCACCAATGACACTGACCTCACTCCCGAGATAAGAACAACACCAGATGACAACACCACATGGACCATTCAC
>JAFLJL010014955.1:13049-31599 GCA_018398815.1 Conus ventricosus | reverse complement strand
GATCGGTCAGGCTGAACGTTTAACGTGGAGCAGTTCATTTCATGATTGGGTGCATTTTTAGGGCTGTGCATAACCAAGTTATCAACAATCAAAAAGGAATCAAATACCATGATGATGAAGAAAGGTGGTGATAATAAATTAACAAATAATAATGGAAATGATGATGATGATGAGATGATAATAATAATACTAATCATAATACATAATAATAAGAATAATAATAATATAATAGTGAATAATAATAAAAATAAAATAATAATAACAATAAGAATAATTATTATGATGATGGTGATGGATGAAGATGATGATGATGATGATAACTGCTAAGAGGTTGACCAATAAGAAAACAAACAACAGGGATGATGGGTTTATTGCAGGCAAGGGGTGCTCCAGAGGAGGCCTGGGTTCCCTAATTCATCCTTGACCCCAATCTCCTTCAGCACAACCCCATTGTTTCCCACCCCTTGTCTCAATGCAGTCCCTTACGCTGTGGAAACTGTTTGCTGGGGAGACTGTTCTTGTCAGAACGGATCAACAGCAACAGTCCCTCGGCATCCATCACAGCCAGTCAGCATCATCACAGCATCAACATCATCACAGCCCCCCAACATCCTCACAGACATCACAACATCACAGCCATCAACATCATCACAGCCCATCAACGTCCATCAACAGCCATCAGCATCATCAACAGCCGTACAACATCATCAGCATCATCAAGCCGTCAACATCATCACAGCCCTCAGCCTCATTAACAGCCAGCAGCATCAGCAGCATCTCAGTCCTCCCCCCAGCGGGACAAGTTTTTCACAACACATCCCATCAGGCCCCTGCAGGTCACACCTGTCCATAAGTGATCTTAGGGATGATAAGGTCGCAGTCCAGTGCCTCCAGGCCCTGAGGGTATCAATGAGGTCAGGATAGTAATCGCAGATGATGTTCAGAAAAGTACCTGGACAACAAAATAACCCCCAGCAAACACATCAACCCCAACCAACATCTTTTCTCAACTCCCCGCTATATCACCCACTCGTCCATCCCCTGCAATATTGCTGATGGGGAAGGTGACAATCATCATTCTCCACCGCCCAGTATGGCATTCTGATAGTGAGGTCAACTCGGTTGGGGGAGGGCAGTACCTCTCTAAACGTCACTAGCAGACCAAAATAAGAGCATCGGCCAATGTTGTCACGAAGGCCATAGAGGCAACTTGACAAGCAGAATCGCACTCAACTCCTTGTACAGACATGGGCTTGCGCAACACAGGGACAAAGGCACCCTCGTCTACCTAACAATCACCTCAGCTCAGCTGACTGGGCGGCAGTGAACAGGCTCGCCACAGCTCCAAGTGGTAGTAGACATATTAGCACACCTTAGGCGCTGGAATCAAGACACATTCTTGCCGTCTACAAATCAGACAGCATGTGCAAACAATCCATATGGTCAAACTTTCTATGTACTAGGTGTATGGTTGAGTTTGGCGCAAGGTGCAGGACCACAAGTTTGTACAACACTACAGTTGGGGGGGGGGGGGGGTGAAGAAGATACACAGAATAAATCAAGACTGTGCATGGTGCAGGTAGATTAAGTATGTAAACATTATTTACATATATTTGGATTTCTACGTAACACGCCAGAATTCTGGACTGTGAAAGATTAAGTGATTGGGTTGCTAACCAAGGATAAGGCATATAAAAGTAGTTCTAAAAATTATTAGTTATATTAGTTATAATAGATTGTTATTTGATTGATACTGATAATGAAGTGAGGATAATGATGAATGAATAACAATAATGAGTAAAATAATAATAATAATGATAACGATTAATAACGAAAACAACAACAAAGAAGGCAATAAATGATCATAAGGGGGAAGGATAATGATGATGATAATGAAACCGATAATCATAACACGATAATGAGAATAATAACAATAATAATAACAACAATAATTAATTGTAGTCATAACATTGATAATAAAAATAATAATGATAATTAATAAATAAATGAGGATAAGAAAGATGATGATGATATAATTAAAATGTTAATGATAATGATGAATAGAGAATGATAATAATAATCATCATCATAACGACAGAAGACTCGCCTGTAAACTACCGGAGCTTGCAGGGAAGGTAGGGGCTTGACTGATGGACTGACCAAGGTCTTGCACGTGTAACTGAGAAGGCCTTGCAACACTTTTTCTTGACATAGATCTGTTCATATTGTAACCGATATAGGTTTGGTATCACACTGTTGGGGGGGTGGGAACGGGGGAGGTAGTTGGTACACTGCGTTGGGGGTGGAACTGATATAGGTTTGTACACACAGTGTTGGGGTGAAACTGATATCGGTTTGTACCACAGTTGGGTGGAACTGATATAGGTTTGTACACTACTGTTCGTGTGGAACAGGATATAGGTTTGTACACAACTGTTTGGGTGGAACTGATATAGGTTGGACACACTGTTCGGGGTGGAACTGATATAGGTTTTACACACTGTTTGGGGTGGAACTGATATAGGTTTGTACACACTGTTTGGGTGGAACTGATATAGGTTTGTACACTACTGTTTGGGGGAAACTGGATATAGGTTGTACACACTGTTTGGGGTGTAACTGATATAGGTTGTACACACGGTTTGGGGTGGAGACTTGATCCGGGGTGTGGTACACACTGTTTTGGGTGGAACGATACAGACTGAATGTGACTGTATTAATACACTCTGTCACCCAGAGGTCTGCACACCTTAATGATTACATGGTGCCTGTTCTGTCACCCTTCACACCGTAAGTGATTACATGGTGCCTGTTCTGTCACCTGGCACACCTGTATGAGTACATGGGTGCCTGTTGTCTGTCACCCAGAGGTCTGGCACACCGTATATTACAAGGTGGCCTGTGCTGTCACCCTGAGGTCTGGCACACCTGTATGATTACATGGTGCCTGTTCTGTCACGCCTGCACACTGTATGATTACCGGGTGCCTGGTCTGTCACCCCTGCCCACTCTGTATGATTACATGTGCCTGGTCTGTCACCCAGAGGTGTCACACGGTATGATTACATGGTGCCTGTACTGTCACCCTGCACACCTGTAAATGATTACATGGTACCTGTGCTGTCACCCTGCACACCTGTTATATTACATGGTACCTGTTTCTGTCACCCTGCACACTGTAATGATTAACAAATGGTGCCTGGTCTGTCCAACCCTGCACACCTGTATGATTACAATGGTGCCTGGTCTGTCACCCTGCAACGACCTGTATGATTACTATGTTGCCTGTTCTGTCACCCTGCACACCTGTATGGATTACATGTGCCTGTTCTGCACCCGACAGGTTGTGCACACCTGTATGAATTACATGGTGCCTGGTCTTGTCACCCAGAGGTCTGCCACACTGGATATGATTCATTTTGCCTGGTTCTGAACATATGCAGACCGGTCCTGCACCTGTTGTATTAATAGGTGTAGTAACACATTATGTAACAGGTCTGCTCTACGTAATTCTGTAGGTCTGAGAACACACTATAACGGATATTTACTGTATCATATAGATCTGTAATACTATATAACAGCATCTGCACCTATGAATTACAGAATTCCTGTGATTCCATACAACAGAATCTGTACATATGGTACTACATAGGTATGTAACAGGCTATGGAACAGACCTGTAACTTTGTATTACATATGATCTGTGCATACTAAACAACAGTCTGCACCTACTCACGCTGATAGGTATTTTAAAGATCTGAAACTACTGGATTATCATAGTTTTCTGTACTGTATTAACACAGATAGGTGCCCAAATCGTTTTTACAATACTACTGTAATACTATTTAACAGGGTTGTACCTACGGATCATTAGTTCTGTACAACACAATATAACGTGTACTGTATTTTCGATTTTACATAGGGCTGAGTCATACTATGTAAAGCGATGTAACAAGATAATACTATAGCACTGTAATCTATATAGATAGATAAACTGATGATATAGACCTACACATCCTCTGTAACAGGTATTGCCTACTGTATGACATAACCGATACATACGTGTCTGCTGTAGACATAGACTCTACATATGCTATATAACCGGTCTATATCAACTGTAGACCTAGTGCATATTTTGTAAACAGTCTGGTCTATGGGTATGACATCGGACCTATACTATACTATATAACATGTCTACCTGGCTGGATACAGAGGGCCTGTACCTACTGTATTACATTGTTCTCTATATATTCTATATACAAGCCTGTACGGGTACTGTGTGACATAGACCTAACATCTTGCATAACAAGTCTGTACCTACGTATTAACATTGAATAATATATATATATATATATATATATATATATATTTATATATATATATATAATATAGTATATATATAATATATATATATATATAATATATATATATATATATGATATATATATATATTTGTCAATGATGTTAAAAAGGAAGTTAAAACTCGAGGTTAAGACTCTACAATTTGTTTCGACGGTGTTGCGCTGTCATCAGGATGTTTTTGGTTTGTCCACCGCCGATGTTATATAGCGTGTTGGCTCCCGGTTTTTGCGGTTTGTTTGGCACGTGCGGGTTGGCTGCACGTGTTTTTGGGGGCTGTCAGGTTTTTATTTTGGGTGTGTTCACTAACAACGATTTTCCCTTTTATGCCCGCAGTTGTTTACTATTTCTGTTTTGGTTTTAAAGTTGCTAAGTGTGGTTTGCATAGTAGTAAAACATTTTTCAGTTAAACATAGGTTGCCAACCTTTTAAACATTGCGTATGGGATGCTCTTTTTATGATTTTCCAGATATATTTTGTAGCTTGTTTTGCGTCTTTAAGTTCCAGATATATTTGCTCAGTTCTGTTTGGTTTTTACATTTTTCTTTATTAATAACTGTTTGTGGTTTGCATAATCTGGTTTTGAGGTGGTGTTCAGTGATCCCTATGTATTTTTCTTTTCATTTTCTGATGTTACAGTAGCCTGGTAATATCAGGTTGTTTTTGAGACATTTATGGTTTAGTGGGCACTGCTGTTTTCTCGTGCATTGCAAGATTTCCTTTCTTCCCCCTTCTTGTGCTGTACTGAATTTCATGTGTTTGGATGCGTCAAATCAGATTGTTGAGGTTGGCATACATGAGTACGATATTTTGGGACAGTGTTATTTGTAAATATTTGACATTTGTGTTTTTTTTGAAACTGAAGTTGTGCTAGGATTTTGAAGAAGTCTTTCCTATGTTTGTTCTGAGTTTCCCTCGTAGGGGGTTATACCATAATGGATTTTTCTTTTCCTATTTTTCTTTGCTTTTAATTTGTGTTGTTGCCGGTGTATTGTAGTTTGGAATTGTATCCACTTGGTTGTAGTGCCTCCAGGTATTTCCACTGCTGCATTATGAACACGGTCTCTCATTGCTTGACAGGTTAGATTAGTCTCTTGTTTATGCCATGGGGTATGGTCTTTAATACAGATGGTGGATGTTACTTTGTTGTGGTGAACATAAAGAGGTGTATCGTTGGTTTCTTGTATGGTTTTATATATATAATGTTGAGGATCCCGTTATGTCTAAGTAGTTCACTACCTTTTTGTTTGCTTCAATGGTAATCTTTACGTTGTAGTTTTGGAAGATTTGCATAGTTCTTTCTTCTTGTATTTTCCGATGGGTCTTGATTGTTGGTTATGCAGCAAGGCCATCGTCTCTGTAAAGTCCGAATTCGTTGTCCGAGTTTTTTCTGGAAGGTGGACAGCAGAATAGTCCCGACCCAGTTTCACATGTTTCTGCACCATCATAAGATATACCCATGGTACACGTCGAATGTTGATTTTCTGTTTGTTTTTCCGATCCAGGTTTCAATTCGGCTGTGTAGTAATGTTTCTTGGTGTGGAGAATGATTTTCCCATTTCTGACCCTGTTATGTCTGTGTGGTTAACGGCAAACTTCAGGCTTTTGAGATAGTTCCTCATCTATGGAAGGGTAAAAAGTACTCTATGTTCAAATGTAAATAAATACTGTATTACTTTGTTTTATTGAGTTTTTTGAACCATTAGCGTGACTGTCGAGGTGTTCTTCCAGAGGTTGTAAATCAGAGTTTTGATTCTTCTTCTAGAATGTTCCTTATTATTTTTTCCCAGCAATTGTCCGTCGTCTGCTCTTATTTTTGCCTACTTCAGCATTTGGATGGGTTTAAATTTAGTCGCATGGTTTGGTTGTTGGTGTGGATTGGAAAGTGTGGGGGGGGGGGGGGGGAGGGGGTCTTTGAGGGTGGGATCGGTTAACGTTCTGTAGTGCTGCGCTTCTTAGCCGGTGCTCGTAGTTCTCTGCGCGACTGCCAAGTGTCTTTTTTCACTTTAATGGTGCCGGATACTGGGTCATGTATAATTTTGGCAGCTTTGTTGGTAGTTTTTCTGGATTTTTGTCAAGGAGTTGAGAATATTCCTTTGTTCCATTTTGTAGTAATTGCAAGTTTTGTGGGCAGCCTTCACAAATTATTTGTTGTCATTTTGTACTTGTTTATTTGGTGTTTTTAATGGTTGTTTGGAAATCGTGGTTTGAATTTTGTAATTCAAGTTGTTATCATTCTTTTCATTTGGATCCTTCAAAGGGTTTCATGTCGTTCCTATGGCTGGGGTGATCGCCATGATTTGAAATCGTAGGTGTTTTTAGTCCCTCTTTTTTTGCATTCGGGTTCAGGACAAAAGGAATGCTTTCCAGCTCATATTCGTACAACCTTTGCGGTTTGTTTCTATTTTCACTTTTTAATAGAATTGGGGGTAGAGAACGGGTATGTTTTTTGTTGACTGCCGAATAATTGGATTTCCTCCAGTTTAAAATCGTCGGCCACCAGTGCTCAACAGTATGATGGTGACAGAAACATGTGAAAAGGGGGGGCGGACTATTCTTGGCTGGCCAACATCAAGAAAAAACTCCGGAAAACAAGTCGGACTAAACAGAGACGATGCCTTGCGGCACTAACCAACAATCCAAGAACCTTCGGGAAAACCTAGAGAATTAGGAACTATGCCAAAATCTGTGCCTAAAACTACAACTGAAAGATTTCTCGATTGAAGCAAACAAAAAGGGTGGGGGAACTACTTTGACTAGAACACATGGATCTCATATCCAATTAATTGATAAACCATACCAAACCAACGATACCCCCCTCTTGTTGTAACACTCCATATGGAACCATCCACACCATCACACTGTGAATAAAAGACCATACGCATGGCATAAACAAGAGACTATCAAACCTGTCATGCAATGATAGAGTTTCACCAATGCAGCGTGGAATACCAGGAGGCACTGACAAACAAGTGAATACAATTACAAACTACAATACAACCCGGACAACAACACAATAAAAGGCAAGAAAATAGAAACGAAAATCAGATGGTGATAACCGCCCCATACCGGACGGGAACCAACAACAAACATGGGAAAGAATTCTTCAAAATCCTAGCAACTCATTTCCAAAAGAACACAACCTGTCCAAAATATTAACAAAAACAATTGTCAAACTATCGTACTCATGTATGCCCAACCTCAAAAAAAACCTATTGACGCATTCCAACACCATGAAAATCAGTACGACAAAGAAGGGTGAAGAAAGGAAATTCTTGGCTATTGCAAACGAGAAAACAGCAGTGCCCACTAAACAATAAATGTCTCCAAAACAACATGTATCCCAGGCTACTGTAACATCGAAAATGAAAAAAAAACAACATGGGACACTGAAACCACTTCAAACCGATATGCCCCCCAAAAACGTCTTTCAAAAAGAAAAAATATAAAAACCAAACAAACTGGCAAATATATCTGGAAACTTAAAGACGCAAAAACAAGCTACAATATATCCTGAAAATCATAAAAAGGCATCACCATACAGAAAAGTTTTCAAAAAGGTGCAACCTTTTTAACTAAAAAAGGGGTTAATACTTGCAAACCACACTTAGCAATTTTAAACCCCAAAAACAGAAATAGTAAAAAACTGCGGGCAAAAAGGGAAAAATCGTTTTTTAGTGAAACACCCAAAATAAAAAGACACCCCCCCAAAAACACGTGCACCCAAACCCGCCGTGCAAAAAACGCAAAACGGGAGCCCCACGCTATAAACATCGCGGTGGAAAAACCCAAAAACACCTGATGACGGGCGCAACATGTCGAAACAAATTTGTAGAGTTTTAACCTCGGTTTAACCTTCCTTTTTAAACATCATTGACAAATTTGCTCCCCAAGGGTCAGCACTTTTAAAACATTTAGGCTTTTTGGGTTTATATTCACTATATATATAAAAATAATAAATTCCAAGGATAAATACCACACCGTTCTAGCAACTTACAGAGCACTTGGGGGTTCAATGACTAAAAGAAATAGAATTTTAACAAAGCTTGCACTTTTGTCTTTGATTGAAAAAAAGGGGGAGTAGCATTCATATCTGCAGGGTAGATATTCTGCCTAACTAACATATGTGCTTGAGTGGGGGAATGGGGGGGAAAAAAGCTTCTCACAATGAACCTTCAGCAAACTTATACTGTTAGTTTAGGCAGAATCATCTACCACTGCAGTAGAATGCTTTCTCCCCCTATTCTTCAATCTAAGACAAAAAAGCAAGCTTGTTTATAATTTCAATATTTTTGCGTCATTTCAACACCAAGCTGCTCGTAAGTTCTAGAACGGTGTTGGTACTTTTCCTTGGGAAATTTTTTAGTTTGTTTTTTTATCCCTTGCGGTTTATTCCAAGAACTGGCCCCAGCATTGTGCTTAAAGGTATCTTTTTTATTTTTCTACTTTTCACAAAAAAATGGAGCTTGTTTTGCTCTTTTATGATTTTCTTTTCTTCTTAGGTGGACCTTTGTTTTTTTTTTTTTGAAAAATCAAAAACAAACTTGGATTGCACACCACCTTTCTGGGATTGCATTTTTCTTAAAAAAATGAAAAAGGGAGAGGAGTCAAAAAGCACTTTTTCCGCGGTCACTAAGGGGGAAACCACCAAGTTTTAAAATCGTTAGAAAACCGGAGTTTATGTTATGATTTCCCTCCCTATTGGGGGGGTCTCCCCCCGGAGACATAACTTGCTGAAGGTTCATTTTGAGAACATTCCCCCCCCCCCCCCCCCATTTACCCTCAACACTACTGTTAGTTAGGGAAATCACACCACTGCAGATATGAAAGCTTATTCCCCCCCCATTTTTTCAATCTAAAACATAAGAGCAAACTTTTTTTATAATCAAAATAATATATATATATTTAAAAATTTTTATTTTTAAAAATAAAAATATAAAACTGTACAGCAATTATAAATGTACAAAAAAATCTGTACCAGTGGATGACAAAACCAAAAGATACCCATAAAGGGGCTTACCTACTGTATCACATAGTTTTTAAAAAACTATATAACAAGTTATCCCCAATGTAAACAAGGGGCTGGCACTGTGTATGGCATAAAACGGTCTATTCTAAACTGATGAAAACTGTCTTCTATAGGTTGTAATTCTGTTTTTCAAAAACCCCTCTTTTTGATGAAAACGAAATTTTTGAAATTTATCAAAACACCTTTTACTTTCAATGTCATTTTTTCTGGGGGCCTTGAAAAGTTTCCTTCTTATTCTGTTTTTTTTCGTTTCATCCATTCCTTCCCTCTGTGCCCTTTTTCTTTCTTTCTTTTTATTACGGCTGGGAAGGGAGGGGGAATGGGGGTTGCCAGACCGCGCCCCCTCCCCCCAACACCCCTATTTTCCTCCTCCCTCCCCCCCCCACCCCCCCCCCCTCGCCCCCCCCTTGCGATGTATGTATAGAGTTTACCCCGGAAAATAAAAGTAAAGTTATCCCAGCACTTAGGGGAACCCCAAACATCCCAATGCGCTTTTATTTAAATTCATTTCTACCAAATTTTTTTTCTTTAAGTTAATCATTTTTTCCCGTACTTACAAAAACATCGTATCTCAGCTCCACAACAGTAACTTTTTATGTTGATCAAAACGAAAAAGTTGCATGTGCCCCTGTGTCTTTTGGGTCTTTATGCTCACCGTCTGCCATGTCTCCGTCTGTGATTTATCCGCTCCGTCCCTGACGTTTCAGTGGGGAAGGCAAACTTCAGATCCCCATCTTAAATCATGTTCCTCCGTGTGCCTGCCTGTCAACACGTTTAATTTTTTCTTCGATTTTTCAGGGTTTTTTTTTTTTTAAGCGAATAGTCTTTTAAAGATAGGACTGGCCATCGTTAAGTTTGGGGCCCGTGACGATTAAATTCCCCGTAGAAACGGGCCCTTGAAAAAACACTGTTTAAAAACTGAGGTATATTTGAAAAAAAAAAAAACGCTTGAATGTTCCTTTGCTTAAGTTCGGGAAATTTTCTCATTACATGTACTTTTTTTTTTGCAAAAGCCCGGAAGGAATAAAACTTTGGGGAAATTTAACATCCCTACAGGGGTAGGGTAGCGGGAAAGAAAATAAAGGGCCATGAATTCTTTGAGGCCCTTCTTTTTTTTAAAAAGACAGATTCTTTTGCTAAAATGGGTTTTTGCTTAGATCAAAAAACCCTTGGGCCAAACTGTTGTAAAAGTTCCTAAATCTGTTAAGGCACACATACCTTAAAATATTCATGCTTGCTGCAGGGGTTTTATAGGTAACGACATATGACGTGCACCTGAAAAAGTTTCATTTTGTTCAACAGAATGAAATAGGTCTAAGTACACTTTTACTGACGGTTTGACCACTGTAATACAGTCGATTATGGACTTTTCTGTGACAAAGAAAACCTTGAGCCGGCACCTTACGCTGTACAACCCCTGACAATGACTTGCCCAGGTGATGGGGCTGTCCATGTCTGTCCTGCAGGGTTGTGTCACTCCAGGCAGCAATGACGTGAAACAGGCTGTCACCGAGTTTGTGCTGTGATCACCTACAACGGCCAGAGGAGTGGTGGGAAACCCCTATGGAATGGGAACCGACCCCCCCCTACGGGCAAATTAGAACGGCTGGTACCCGGGAAGACATGACTAAAAAAGTGAAAAATTCATTATTAAAAAAATTTTCCCAAAACTAATGTTTTAAAAAAGAGTGTGTGCATGCATACACCCCTCCTACTCCTGCTGTCGTTTGTCTCTGTCTCTTCTGTCTGTCTTCTTCCCGTCTGCTGCTGTCTCTCTTTCCTCTCTCTCTCTCTCTCTCTCCTCTCCTCTCTCTCCTCTCTCTTAATATATAATATATATAATAATTATAATATATAAAAGAGGAGAGAGAAAGAGAGAGAGAAGAGGAGAGAAGAAGGGGGGGAGAGGGGAGGAGAGTAATTTATTTGTTTATTTATATATTTTTCAGAATATTTTTCCTCTTCCAATGCCAAGCGAAACTGATATTCTCTTGCCACTGAAAACTGGGAAACAGTCACGCGAAACTCAATATGCGATGAAAAAAAATCCGGGTTTCTGGGGAAGCCATAGAATGTGATACAGGAAGAAAAAGAGTTTTAGTATCACATGTTTCATCCTCAAAGGGAATGATTTTACAACACAGATTTTTATGCCGAACTGGGGTTACTGAAATTACTGTTCAATGTAAACAAAAAAAAACCCGGGGATGGGGGTTTGGGGGACAGAGCGTGTGCACACATACCAATGCCACACGCGTCATGCGCCGCGCACAACCACACACACCACACACCCCCCACCCACCACACAACACACCCACAAACAACACACACCACACACACACCACACACAAAATACAGTGAACACACACACACGCACACACACACCACACGCACCATATTTTCCCCCCACACACACACACACACACCCACACACACACACACACCACACACCACCACACACACACACAGCACTTCTCACGCACACACCACACACCCACAACACCCACACACACACCACCCCCACACACACACACACACACACACCCCACACCACAACACCCCCCCCCACACCCAAAACCCACAACACACCCCCCGGGTTTAATTTTGAACAATTGCCCTTTTTGTGTAAAGAGATTTGTGAAAGCGGGGTTTTTTTGGGGTTTTGCGTCCTCCCTTTGGGAACATTTTGAAACCAGTTTATCCCATCAAAATTTGCCCCCTTTTGCATTTGGGTGATATCACTAACGTTTGTTTTGAAGATTTTTACAGACAATTTGCTCTGCTTATAAAAGGCGTTCAAAGTCCGCTCCATTTGCTGTGCGTGGCGGAATCTTTCCCTTTCCTTTGTATTAAATTCTAATTTCTTTACTCATAAGTAAATTTTGTTCTCCTTTTGTCCATTGGGGTAGATTTTTGTATTAAGGCACTGATGTATATACTATCCCTTCAGAGGAGCAGGGGCAAAAACTTCTTCTCTTTTCCCTCTCCCTCTCTCCCACACACACACCACCCACACACACACACACCAACACACCACACACAACAGAAAAACGTGCTCCGGGGCGCTGCCGCGCCCCAAACAAAACAACACACACCCCAACACAACCCACACCCGCCCACACACACACACACACAACCCACACACAAATAATACACATGCAACTCACCAGAGCCCGCGCGCGCACACCCACACCACACACACACACACACACACAAAAGCACGCCGCACGCCGCCGGGAGCGTGTACACACACACAAAGGGAGAGTTTTTTACCCACCCTCAGTAATGCGGAGGGAGAAGCGTGATAAAGGGGGGCATTTTGGAAAGGCAATGGGGGGGGGGGGTCGGGAGGGGGGAAAACAAAAAAAACCCCAATGTCTTTGGCTTGTCTTTTGCTAATACCCGGGGGGAATTGCTGGGGTCAAAAGGCACGAGTAAGAGTTTATTGCTGCATTTAATTTTAATGTCTTAATTTGTCCGGGGTGAAAGAGAGGCTGGGGGAAAAAAAGAAAGGGGGGGCGGAGGGGGGGAGGGGAGGAAAAAGGGCAGGCTGGACAAAAAAAGAAAAAAAAGGGGGAGGGGGGGGGGGTAGGGGTGCAAAAGGGGGTTGAGTATGGGGGTTAAAAGCAGAAAGGGGGGGAGGAAGAGGCGAAAAAAAAGGGGGGGGGGGGGGGTTTGGGGGAGACAGGAAAATTAAAACGTGTGGGGGGGGAAAGGGGGAAACAAGGGGAAAAATTGGGGCAGAGAAAAAAAAAAGGGGGGGGGGGGGCAAAAAAGGAAAAGGGGCTTTAAAGGGGTTATGGCAGGGAGTTGAAAACAAGAGGGGGTAGGGGTGGGAAGGAGAGGGAGGAGGGGAAAAGGGGGCGGGGAGTGGGACAGGAAAGGGGAAGGGATGGGGGAACAGGAAGGGGGGGAGAGGGTGGGAACGGATGGGAAAAAGGGAGGGGGGGGGGGCGAAAAGGGTGGAGAGGAGGGTTGTGAGGGCCTGGTATTTTTAACAGCCCAAATTATATATTATTATATATTATATATTTATATAAATAATATATTTATATTTGGGGGGTATGGGGTGTCAGGGAGGGGGAGTACCCTTTTGCAGGGGGGTTGCCATGTCCTTTTTAGGGAGCTCGTCTCCCACTGGTCCTCACCTGTCACTCAGCTAAACCCCTGTGGTCCTGAAGCTGTCGCATGCAACAGGGGCCACTCCCCGGGAAAACGGCTTTGGCGGGCCGGGCCCCCAAAACCCAGGTGGGGGTAGCCGTGGGGGGCTAAAAACCCCTCGGTAGGCTGGGGTAGCAGCCCTACTGCATGGAAGATGACCCCCGGGGGAACGAGGAAAAGAGATCCGGTGACCCAAACGGTTGTGAAGGCGGGGGCAGAAAGTGTTGTGGGCGCTCGGCAGGACGTGCCCCCGAGAAGCCCTGGTCATCCCTTGCAGTGGCGCCCCCCCCCGTTGAAACGGTTCCCCCGGGCCACTGGATAAAGGCCCCCCCAGGCCAAGAGGGGGGTTCCCCCCGTGAACGTTTTTCCCCACTATAAAACCTTCACGCACAGGTCCGTTATGCAATTCACCGATCTGTCAAGCACTCACCTCAAGCCCTGCGGCATGGGCACGTGGCAAGCAACGGTGGAGTGACCACGGGCAGTTGGTCACAATCCTGCACGTGGGCAGTCCGGGGCAGGTGGTCGTTCTTTTCCTGAACCCGGGGCAACAGGGAGCCCCGCAGCCCCGTGGGCGATGGGCACCCTTTAGGAAGCACCCCCACCCCGCATGGGGGAGGGGCTAAAAAGGTGCCCGAACAAATGTTTCCCCTTTTTAAAGCTGGCCCGTTACCGCAGTTGACGACTCACCTTTTGCGGGAAAAATGCAAAGAAAAAGCAAAGAAAAACCCCTTTTAGGAGCCTGGAACGTTCGCATTAAGGAAGAGCCAGTACGTCGAGGGGGAAAAAAGAACAGCGCTTGTGCGAATGAAACTCCGCATACCGAATAGACTTGCGCACCAGCAAAACCCGGACTTGCGTGAAGGCTCCCTAAGAGAAGAGGGAGGTGGTAATTTTCTTTTAAAAGGGAAAACCCAAAACCCCGAAGACAGGCCCAGGGCGTTGGATTCCCCATGGGGACACCCCTGTAAAAAGCTACCGCCCCCCGGTTGGCATATGAACGCCTCAAAAAACTGCGTACCCCCTCAGAAAGTCAAGAACCTCACAATCATAGTGTGTTGACCCACGCTAAAGCCCAGACAAACCCCCAAAGAGCTGTTCTCGAACAATTTTGACCGTCCTAGGTAAATCCAAAAAATGACAAGTCACCCTTGGGGGTTCAACCCCCAGATGGGAAAAGACCATAGCCTGGGAAGGCGTTCTCGGCAGACCGGAGTGGGCAAGGTAACGACAACGGCCCTGCTCCCCCTCGCAGTGTGCGGCCACAGCCTTGCATCACCAACACCTTTTTAAAAAGGTTGGCGGCAAGTCAAGCCCACCTGGATGCACCCGGGTCAAAAAACACTGGCACATGATTGATTCATCATCGAAACGCCAACGCGACATCAAGGACGTCCGGGTGACCAGTCATGAGAGGTGCTGAATGCTGGACTGACCACAGGCTGGTCAGGGCTGTAATGCCCCTGCACATACCACCGCCACACAGAACCGACCAAAGGGCTGTCAGGGCCTCCAACAATGTCGCCAGACTGAAAGACCCGACCTGCCTCTCCCAGTTCCAACAACTACTTGAAGAAAGTCCAAGATGGTCTGACCCCTGAAGATGGAACAAAAAATGGTCCTCTTTTAAGGACATGGTCGCTGAGACTGCAAAAGAGGTCCTCGGAGCAAAAATCAGAGCCCATGAAGACTGGTTTGACGAGAACGATGAGAAGATCAAAGAGCCCTCCATGCAAAGAACAAGGTCTTACATCGAGTGGCAGAATGACCCATCGTCCGTCTCCAAACGCGAGAGATTCAAGACTCTCCAGGCCAAAGGCAGACCGACCTACGTCTGATGCGGGACCAGTGGGGGCAGGACAAAGCGACTGAAGCCCAAAGGGCTACGCCGCTCTCACAAGCCAAGAAATTTCCCTTTGGCTCGTTGAAGACAGTCTTCGGACCCTCAGCATCAGGCTGCTCCCGCTACTGTCCTCCGACGGCGCAACCCTGATCAAGGACCAAGAAGGACTAACAAGCGCTGGCAAGAACACTTCAGCAACCTCTCAACAGGCCCTCGTCAGTCGACTCGGATGCCTTGAACCAGATCCCTCAGCAGCCAATACAGACACACTTGCAGTACCCCCACCTTGCAGAGACCCAGAAAGCAATCCTCCAGACGAGCCCCGGTAGAGCATCAGGAAAGGACGGAATACCTGCTGAGATCTAAAAGGCGGCAGGCCCCAACGCCCAAAAAGCCTTCACGATGTCCTGCGGAGTATCTGGGGGGGGGAGAAGATGCCAGATGCCTTCCGCACGCCCTGATTGTCTCCCTCTACAAGAACAAGGGAAGCAAACCCGACTGGGGGAACTACAGAGGCATCTCGCTACTCTCCATTGCTGGAAGATCTTGCGCAGAGTCATCCTAAAACAGACTCATCACTGTTTCCGAGCAGGAACCCTCCCCGAGGCGCAGTGCGGTTTCAGACCCGGCAGAAGCACTGTCGACATGATTTTTGCTGTCAGACAGCTTCAGGAGAAGTGTATCGAACAAACATGCCCTATACTCGTTTCATTGACTGACCAAGGCCTTTGACACGGTCAACGGGGAAGCTCTTTGGACAGTCCTCGAGCGCATTGGATGCCCACCAAAGTTTGTGAAAATGATCAAGCTCTTCCATGAAGGCATGCCCGGCCAGGTCCTCTCCAGTGGAAACGTGACGGAAGCCTCGAGATCAGCAATGGCGTGAAGCAGGGCTGTGTCTTAGCTCCGGTCCTCTTCAAGTCTTCTTCACCTGCATGCTGTCCCACGCTGCCCAAGACCTGGAGAAGGGAGTCTACTTCCGCTATCGTCTGGACGGCTCCCTCTTTGACCTTCGTCCCTCACTGCCAAGACAAAGAGCATCAAAGATCTCCTTCAAGAAGTCCTCTTTGCCGTTAAAGGGCACTGGGTGGCCCATGCAGAATCCGATCTGCAAACGATGCTTGACCGCTTCTCCGATGTTTCCCAAAGCTCTTGGGCCCTGACAATCAGCCTCGGCAAGACTGAGGTGCTTCACCAACCCGCACCAAACACCAACCCCTGGGCACCCACCTCGTCATTGACGACCCCAGCTTGCGAACGTTGAACATTTCAGATATCTAGGAAGCACCATCTCCTGTGATTGTTCCCTGGACAGGAAGTTGATGCCCGAATCAGCAAAGCAAGCCAGGCGCTGGGAAGACTCCGCAACAGGAGTGCTTTGTCAACACAACATTCGTGACCACAAAACTGGAGTTTACAACACAGTGGGCTTGCCCCCCTCTCCTCTATGGGTGCGAATCTTGGACACTGTACCGCAGACACGTCAAGAAGCTGGAGAACCCTTTCCCCATGGGGGCTCTTCGCTCCATACTCGGAATCCATTGGCAGGGGCCGTGTTTTCCAACCTCGAGGTCCTGGACCGTGGGTCACCCCTACAAGTATCGAGTCATGCTCATCAAGGCCCAGCTTCGATGGGTGGGGGGATGTCTCCGTATGGAAGAGCACCGTATGCCAAGGCGACTGCTGTATGGAGAGCTTCTGCAAGGAAGAGAAACCAAGACGCCCAAAGAAACGGTACAAGGACTCGGTCAAATCAAACCTCCAGTGGTGCGAACTCAAACCAAAAGAACTAGAGGAGTGCGCCAGGACCGACCTCGTGGCGGGCCACAATTCACCAAGCCGCTACCAACTTCGAAAGTACTCGACGCCAAAAGCTGACTGCCGCCAGGGATCAACGCCACAGAGCAGCAGCAGCAGTGTCACGACCAACGGACTTCCAGTGCCCACTGTTCCAGACTCTGCGCCTCCAGATTGGGGCTGCAGAGCCACCTCCGCGTACATCGATGAGTTGCAGAAACGCTAACGTCATCTTCGGATCCGAAGGACTACCATCATATATATATATATATATATATATATTTAAAATATATATATATAATGCTGAACAATTAAGTAGTGGGGGAAAACAAGTGCAGGTTTAACAATTCTTCAGTCGTTATAGTAATGACTGGGAAAGATTTGAACTTTAAAAAAAAAAAAATTGAAGATGAAGAAAATGGGGGAATATATTATAACTATGAGAAACCCTTCACTAGCTGCCTGAGGGAAAACCCTCATAATCTCTCTCGAAAGGCACATTTATTTGTATTGCCTGCTCCTAGGCCTTTCGACCGCTGGATCGGACTCATCAGGTAGACACGGCTGATTGGGGTCTGTGCTCTTGGTGTCAAATAGAGACACACCACAGTCCATAATTCTGTGGTGTTCTCACCGCCCAAGGGTTCAAAAGGAATCCAGCAGCACCCCCAAAGCAGCCAGCGAAGGGTTGTAAAATGGAACAAAACAAAGGTGTGGAGAGGAAAAAAGTTGCTGAAAAAACTAAAAGCATTAGTCAAACAGTTAAAAGTAAGGGACAATCTTGGCCTATGCTCAAAGGGAGGTCAAAAGATATGGAACAGTTGATGGGTCAGCTCTGCTGTTTTAATAACCCAGCATTGTGAGTGGCTAAGAATTGTACAGAACAACCTTTTCTTGGATCTCTTAAGAGATGCAATCTCCCACTGATTGACCAAACAATAGAATGCTGAACCCAAATTTAAATAGTGGGGAAAACAAGTGCATGTTAACAATTCTTCAGTCGTTATAGTAATAATAAATTATATATATATATAATATATATATTATATATATATATATATATATATATTTTATATATATATTATATAATCGATCTATCTCTGTGTGTGTGTGTGTGTGTGTGTGTGGTGTGTGTGTGTGTGTGGTGTGTGTGTGTGTTTAGGAGTGGTTTAAGAAGATAAAGAATTACATTGAGTGCAAATAAAAGAAATTGAAAAAAGAAAGGGGGGAAAACCCGGGAAGAAAGGGGAGGGGGTTGGGTTAATTAAACGGGCCCACAAGTGCGCAGCTCCGGGGTTTTTTGGTACAAAGGGTTGGCAGCCCCAGGGAAATTTTTTCAAAATTCCCGGTGATGGTTTTTA
>JAFLJL010014955.1:0-12049 GCA_018398815.1 Conus ventricosus | reverse complement strand
ACTACTGCCGGCAACTTCCGCATATGTGCGGGAGTCCGGAAGTTGGGGCCAAGCACAAGCTTCCTTTCGAAAGAAGCCGTTTCCCTTCCTCTCGGCACTGGCGACGATCTGGGCCTGCGCTCTGGTCAGATCGTTGGCAACCTTCACAGCCCGTTCCCTCAGTTTTTGTCTCGTGTCACTGTCAGAGATGATGGACATTTTGTCTTTCCATCTACTGAACTTGACGATCATTGGGGTGGGCTGGCCGTCACGTGCATGACCTGTCCGGTGTGCTCGTGCAATGTGGTCGTCAGTCCAGTGCTTACGATCGTCAACACTATTTAGGATGCTGACTACTGCACTGGCACACATATCGAATGTTTCATTGGGCTGAACTTGAGGGATCCCAAAGAAACGTAAATTGTCCCTCCGAGAATAATCTTCCAATCTGTCCGTGTCAAACTTTAGTTTGTCAACGTCTTGTCTCATTGTCGTGATTGTTTTGGAAAGTTGATGAAATTCTTTTTTCCCTTCATCTGACACTGCAAACAGTTCTTGAATTTCTACTGTCATATCTGTCACTGTCTCTGTCAAATGCCTGTAACCGTTTTCTAGCCTATCACATCATCGATTAATCTCTTCGCATTGATGCTTTACTCCTCTCAGGTCGTCTTTAATTTCTCCAAGATCGTTTCTTAGTAGTTGTGTTTGCTCTTGGAACTGTCGGTGCATGGCTTTCGTCAGTCTGTCTATCATGTCTTCTTTTCCTGTCTCTGACTTCGTTATATTGTCAGTCTCCTCCATAGCGTGATCGTGTTGGTCAGGGTTGGGGCCAGGGTTTGACTCTATGTCACCACTGAGGAGCAGCCTACACAGCAAGAACACTGCCTGCACAGCACAGCAAGCCGAGAACAACACCGGCAGCACGTGCGTGGCAAACTGACACGGACAGGCGTCGACACACAATCCTTCCTCCTGCCACAACATAGTTCCTTGTTTGCTTACTTGCACTTTCACCCACGTATTATCAGGAGATACCACACTGTGAATGTTCCAACAGAAACTGACCATCAGGACCACGATACTGAGGCACACAACAAAACCCACGACAACATCGGATGACGAAAGATGTGGTGCATTACCTGTGTCATCGCTCCACCTGGGAACACATTCGAGTCAAACTTGACCCAGATTGAATTTTGAACAGAAAGTTCCAATAGCGACCCTCCAGGTCGCTAGGTCCACCATTTTTCACAGTCTTCACTTTCACTTCACTGTTACTGACTTGTCGTTCCAAATACCTAATTCACACAGTCCTAATAAGTCAACAGAAAGCAGAAATGACCGCACCACTTCACATGACCTGCGATCCAGATGCCATTACCCCCACAACACACACACACACACACACACACACACACACACACACACACACACACACACACACACAGAGAAAGAGAGAGAGAGAGAGAGAGAGAGAGAGAGAGAGAGAGAGAGAGAGAGAGAGACCTGGTGTACAAACACTGAGGGGGAGAGAGAGAGAGAGAGAGAGAGAGAGAGAGAGAGAGAGGAGAGAGAGAGAGAGAGAGAGAGAGAGAGAGAGAGAGACTCAAGACTCCAAGACTCCAAAACTTTATTACTCAAGGATAGAGATTTTAGGCAGTGCCTATTCTTCCAATCTGTCCTTGCTATTCTCCAAACAGACTGCACATATTAATAATGGCAGAAACAATGAAGAATATAGCAACATTATAATAATAATAACAATAGTAATAAGAATAATAATGATAAAAAAAAATCCATTACAAAATTACACAAACACAATAGCAGATGAATACAAGAGGATTCGTTTAGAAGAAAACAGACATCATGAATCTTATTTGGCAGATGATAAACATTTAGGTGACCAATGCGTAATCCAGTATCAGTATTAATGACATTACAATGGTCCATTGTATTAAATCTAGAGCAAAGTCCTGAGCATTAAAACAAAATAGATATACTGTTACAACAACAATTAAAACATAAAATCAGCAATCATAAAATATCCAAGAACACACAAAATCCAAAAAGCGGGGCAATGAAGTTCAATCCAAAGGACAATTCAGGTATGTGTATGATAACAATATTCAGGAAAGTATGACCAACCAAGACAAATGTCGCTTTCAAGCTGTCCGGGTCACAATAGTACAGTCATCCACAGTAACTAAGCAATACCGGGGAGAAGGGGTAGAGGGGGGGGGGGGACAAGACTCACAGGGTTGGGGGAGGGCGGTAGGGAGGAGGAGTCAGTGCGTGGTGGGAAGGTGAAGGTGAGACGGAGCAAGTAGGAGGGAAAGAAGACACGGCTGGAGGTGAGGGGGGGGGGGGGGGGGTGGAGCTGAGAGCAGGGGATGGGTAAATTTGGGCGGGGGGAAGGGTAGGCAAGGGCTCGGGCCTGCACTTGGAAGGCAAGACAGCAAGCTGTTATCTGAATTCCGGATACCGGAATTTCTGTTAAGCAGGGGGGAGAGGGAAGATAAGGATGCATTTGTGTCAAGGTTAAAAGGCAGGGGGGAGGGAAGGGGGAGAAAGGCCCAGGGGGGGGAAACATGGTTGATGTAAGGGGGGGTTTTTAAGTAGGCATGGGGGGATTGAATGGGGGGGAAAGGTTACTTAAAAGAACAATGGATTTCTGGGGAAAATTTCAGAAGCATTGTCAAGTGATTGTTGAGCTACGTTGAATGTTCGGGGGTAAATTTCTGGGATGGAATCGGACGATTTCCTACTGACTGGGGGTACATGGCTGACCCCGCGGAACTCGTAGGGACGGCTGTTAAATTGGTTTTTTTTTAATTTTTTGAAGACTGTGATTTTTAGGGTTTTGTTGCAATGGGTTTTCTAAATAGCTCGGGTTTCCCCCATTAGTATTTGTGGAGGCGGTTCACACGGAGTCCCAAAAACTGAATAAAATTGCCGTAAAGGCGAAAACCCATGGGGGAAGGTGAATACCACCCGATGTAAAATGTTTTGAACGATCTAAGTTTTTGATCAACGAAATTTTTTTTCAAAAAAAAAAAACTTGCATTGTTTCTGAAAGGGGAATGCTTTCCTATTCATCAAATTAATAAATTTAAAAGGGAAAGGTTTCTAGGAAGAAGGGCAGGACGCAATTTTGGCCAAAAAAAATCCCTTTTTTCCCCTGCCCAGAAGTGACCAAGTCCTGTGTAGCGTGTTTCAGGTAGTGTTGTGAAGGTCGCCCCCCACTCCCCCAATGCAATCCCACCTGACACCTCTGTATTACATTTGAGGGCAGCGTGGTCAGTCCCCTTTGCCCGGCATTGTGGTACTGGGTGAGCCCGTCTGTCGTCTTTCGGTCAATTTACTGAATTTAAAAACCCCCAAATGAGTTGAAAAGTTTGTTTTGGGGGAGGGATCTGAACTTTGAGGTAGTTTGATTGAGTTTTGGTCAGAGATGCTGTGTATAACCTTAAAGGGTGGAGTCGTTCTGTCTGTCAAAGGGGGTTTTTGTGGTGACAGGACGGAGTCGGTCACGCGTGAGTGCAGGCTTCTTTGTCACCCTTTTCACATAGTTGTACCACGTGTAGATTGTTCCAGTTGTTTCAGTTTGGCTGCGTGACTTTTTTGAGATTTAAGTGGAGTGGTTTGGTGCGGCATCAGTGCTGATTTAAAGAAGTGTTTGGGAGGTCAGCACATGTAAATGTTCTTTTGTTCTTTGAGCTGATTGGTGGTGTTGCATCATCTTGCGCTGTCATTTTTTTTTGCATCGTTGTTTTAAAATCCCAGTTTGTTGTCAATTGAGTTTTAATTCTGCTCAGGGTTTTTTATGCAAGATTACAGAAAGATGCAGTGAAAGAAAGAGGCATGGGTGCAATTTTAGGTCTGGCTTGTCTGGGATTGGTGGGGGGGGGTCTGTGTTGTCAGTAGGAAAAATGGTCTCTGGGTGATTGGTCAGTCTGCCAGTGTTTGATTTGGGGTGTGGGTCGTGTCATGGGAAATTTTTCTTTGGGTGTGGGTCCGTGTCACTGGTGGGTTCTCTGGGGTAGGGGGTAGTGTCAGGTGTTGTTTTTTGGGGTAGGGGGCAGTGTCATGGGAGTTGTTTTCTGGGGGTGTGTGGTCATGTATTGGAGTTGTTTTTGGGGTAGTGGGGTCAGTGTATGGTAGTTTTTATTGTGGGGAGGGGGTCAGGTCATTGGAGTTTTTTTTCTCTGGGGAAGTGGGGTCAGGTCCTGGTAGTTTTTTTTGGGGGAGTGGGGTCGTGTCTTTTTAGTTGTTTTTTCTGGGAAGTGGCGTCTGTCCTGGTAGTTGTTTTCTTGGGGTATGGGGCAGTGTCATTGGTAGTTTTTTTTTGGGGAAGTGGGGGTCAGTGTCATGGTAGTTGTTTTTTGGGGTTGGGGCGTGTCACTGGGGGCTGTTTTCTCTGGGGTTGGGGTCAGAGAGAGAGAGAGAGGAAGAGAGAGAAGGAGGGGAGAGAGTGAGAGAGAGGGGAGGGAGAGAAGGTGAAAAAACATGAGGAAGGGAGAGGGAGAGAGAGAGGAATGAGAAGAGAATGAGAATGAATGAAGTTTATTCATATAGGCCGGCCCTATGAAAGGGGGAAAAGTCAGAATACCCCTTCATATAATAAAAAAGGGCCCGGTTTTGGCAGGCCCTCATGCAAAATATGAAGTAGCTATTTCTTATTTAAAAGTCTTTTTCAAAAAAACGATAAAATTTGTACCTTTAGGTTTGGTGATGAGTAGATTTGTTTAAAAAAACAAGGTTGGGAAATAAATTTTGGTCCAAAAATTTTTCTTATTTCTTTCAACCCTTTGACAACAAAGAACGAAGTGTATCCATCTTTTTGAATTGGCATAATGGACAATCAGTCGCACATTACAACTTTAATCTAAAACGAGCACATTCAAATAGATATACCCGTCTAAAATGTTTTTAAATTAGTTTTCGGTCCATATTTGCTTTAAATATTGCTTCAGTCATGGGATTACAAAAAATTGTTTTAAATGAAATTTTCATGGTAAATGTGGTATTCGTTTTGCCCTTACGTCAATCAAACGCTGAGAAAATTTTCATAAAAAGGATTTTCATTTCCCCACCTTTTATTTAACCCCACGTCCCAAACCATTTGATATAAACAAATAGTACATTTTAAAACCCCGTTTTTCCTTCCCTAGTCTAAATATCAGCTTTTTTTACGCTTGTTTGGTAACCTTGTTTCCCTATGTAATAATTAAACCTTTTTTGAAGCAGTTAACCCCGCATTAAAATTTCGTGGGAAAAATTGTTTCTTTACATTATAAACGTTGGGAGTACGCAGATTACGCCTAAATACTTTTTAAGAGCAAATAAATGAACTGACTCACAGTGAGCAGCGGCTTGGTCTAACCCCATATTTCTGATCCGTATAGCAGTACTGGCTGGACACGCGTATCAAAAAGTTTTATAAACAGTTCAAAGGAATTGTTATTTAGAGCATATAGCTTCTGAACTATACAAACAATGCATTTTTCGCTCGACTGGCAAGATCTTTACAAGCAGCAGTGAAACTCAGACGAGTGGAGAAAATATTCCCAAATACTTGTAACATTAACTACAGGCATTACCACTCCATCATATAGCCATCGTTCTCTTACACTTAGATAACCTCCCTTCCGAAATACAATTATGTTACTTTTATTCATGTTGACTTTTAATTGAAGCGAAGAAGCAGCATGTTGCAAGTTATTTAGCTGTGTCTGCAGCCCTATAACCGTTTCTGACAATAAAACAACATCATCTGCCAATAGAAGAATGAACAACTCAAATGCAGTACGTGAGAGCACAGCGCCATGTTTTCCGTTATTAATCACATGTAATGCTAACTCATTAATAAATGCAGAAAATAGTACAGGGCTACACGCATCTCCTGTTTCACTCCTGCTGTACATCGAATGTAATCAGAGAATTTAGAACCACACCTTACTCTACATTTTACATTTTCATACATAACTTTGATACATTTAAATAACTTACAGTTATGCCGTTTTTTGATAAAATAGGTCATAGCAAATTTCTATATTGTGGGAAACGGGCGGCGAGCTGAATCGCGGCAGGGTCTCGCCCGGCTGCTCGCCCCGGCGCGTCGCCGTCTCGTACACGTATTTGGTTGGCATTATCGCGAGCGCTCGGCGTGCGAGGTCTGAGTCGGTGCTGGCGGTAATGGTGTGCGCGATCCCGCCACACCGGCTGCAGCGCTTCCCGCTTGCGCCGAATCCCGTTGTGAGTTCGTACGGCTGCCGCAGTTTCTCCGACGGACACGTTGGGTCTCTGCGCGGTCGGCGTCTGACGGTCCGTAGATGGTGGCGTGCCATCGGTGACGACGGAAGGAGAGCGACCTCGCCGGTTCTCTCCAGCCCGGTACGAGGGCCCTAGGTGCGTGGGACAGGAGGCTCCCTCCCCTTGGGCCTCAGAGAGAGTAACGCCTGGTTCATCTCGCGAAGGACGCGCCCGTCCCATGGGGTCGTGTGGTCCGGCACGTGGTAACGAGTGGGCGAGGTGTTCGGGGACAGGCTCCGTGTTGTTCCCCGCCGCCCCCCCGCTAGACCGGCCCTCCCCGGGATGCATTGCACGGCACGGCGCGCAAGCTGCTGCTGCTGCTTTCCTGGGGGCTGGCGTCGGTCGGACCGAAGAAGGATTCTCGCTTGCGATTGGGCCCTGAATCTGTTGTCCGCCGCCACCGCAGTCTCTGGTGAAGACCGACTCCGCGCGCTGTTTGCGCCGGCTCGCTAACGCGGATCGCCCACGGACTCATCATCTGTGAGAGCGGTCCCACAGGCAAGCCTGCATCGGCCGCTGTGCTGGCTCTTCTGTCCGTCAAGGGATCAGGAGGAGGAGGACACGCAGAACACGGGTTGCATTCTGGTTGATCCTGCCAGTAGTCATATGCTTGTCTCAAAGATTAAGCCATGCATGTCTGAGTTCACTCCCTCGTACGGTGAAACCGCGAATGGCTCTTTAATCAGTCGAGGTTCCTTAGATGATCCAAATCTACTTGGATAACTGTGGTAATTCTAGAGCTAATACATGCTGACCAGCCCCGACCCCCCGGGGAAAGAGCGCTTTTATTAGTTCAAAACCAGTCGGGTTCTGCCCGTCCTTTGGTGACTCTGGATAACTTTTTGCCGATCGCATGGCCCCGAGCCGGCGACGCATCTTTCAAATGTCTGCCCTATCAAATGACGATGGTACGTGATCTGCCTACCATGTTAGCAACGGGTAGCGGGGAATCAGGGTTCGATTCCGGAGAGGGAGCATGAAAACGGTACCACATCCAAGGAAGGCAGCAGGCGCGCAACTTACCCACTCCTGGCACGGGGAGGTAGTGACGAAAAATAACAATACGGAACTCTTTTGAGGCTCCGTAATTGGAATGAGTACACTTTAAACCCTTTAACGAGGATCTATTGGAGGGCAAGTCTGGTGCCAGCAGCCGCGGTAATTCCAGCTCCAATAGCGTATACTAAAGTTGTTGCGATTAAAAAGCTCGTAGTTGGATCTCAGGCATGGGCGCACGGTCCGCCCCGCGGCGGTCACTGTGTGTATTCATTCCCATCCTACGCTTCCGGTTGTTCAGCCATGGTGCTCTTCATTGAGCGTTTTGGGTGGCCGGAACGTTTACTTTGAAAAAATTAGAGTGTTCAAAGCAGGCAGGTCGCCTGAATAATGGTGCATGGAATAATGGAATAGGACCTCGGTTCTATTTTGCTGGTTTTCGGAACACGAGGGAATGATTAAGAGGGACAGACGGGGCATCCGTATTGCGGTGTTAGAGGTGAAATTCTGGATCATCGCAAGACGAACAACTGCGAAAGCATTTGCCAAGCATGTTTTCATTAGTCAAGAACGAAAGTCAGAGGTTCGAAGACGATCAGATACCGTCGTAGTTCTGACCATAAACGATGCCAACTAGCGATTCGCTGGTGTTGCTTCATCGACTCTGCGGGCAGCTTCCGGGAAACCAAAGTTTTCGGGTTCCGGGGGAAGTATGGTTGCAAAGCTGAAACTTAAAGGAATTGACGGAAGGGCACCACCAGGAGTGGAGCCTGCGGCTTAATTTGACTCAACACGGGAGAGAGAGAGAGAGAGAGAGAGAGAGAGAGAGAGAGAGAGAGAGAGAGAGAGAGGAGAGAGAGAGAGAGAGAAAGATACCTGGTGTACAAACACTGAGGGGGTGGGGGGAAACAGAGACAGAGAGAGACACACACACAGACAGAGAGACAGAGAGAGACCTGGTGTACACACACACACACACACATACACACACACACACACACACACACACACACACACACACACACACATACACACACACACACCACACACACACACACACACACACAAACACACACGCACACACACACACACACACAGAATGAAGGAAAAGATATCTCAAGTAGAACCATGGAGAGAGAGAGAGAGAGGGGAGAGAGAGAGAGAGAGAGAGAGAGAGAGAGAGAGAGAGAGGGGGGGGGGGAGGGAGGGAGAGAGAGATACAGACTGGTACAAACAGGTAGATGGACAGACAGATGGACAGAGAGAGACATTTTCAGACACAAAAACAGAGGGAGAGTTTAAGCACTGGAGATTGCAGCAGCAGACAGAGACAGGCAGAGATCCCTTGCCATCGCCTAAATCACGGCACAGAGAGGATTGAACCTGAACTGCCTGGTGTTATCATTGGTTGGCGGTGACAGATACAGATCGATCAGGCTGAACGTTTAACAATCAGCAATTCATTTCATAACTGCGTGTATTTTTGGGCTGTGCATAACTTAAGTAAGCAGCAACTTATATATAAAAAGATAAATGAATAGATGAATGATGATGATAGTAATAATAATCATAGTAATAACAATAACAATAATAACAATAACAATGATAATAGTGATAATAATGATGATGATGATGATGATTATGATGATGATGATGATGATGATGATGATGATGATGACGACCAAGGGTTGATGAAAAGAAAACGAACAACATGGTGATGGTTCATTGCAGGCGGGGAGTGCTCCAGAGGACGCCTGGATCCCCTTCATTAATTTTATGTACCCGATCTCCTTCAGACCACCCATTTCTTCCCACCCCTTTTCTTCCATCGCGTTCCTCACACTGTGGTAACTGTCGCTGGGCAGACTGCTCTTGTCAGACAGAATCCACCTCCACTCACACCTGGCTGGTCTCAGAAACAGAGACGTGCCAGCCCTTATCTGCCACAATCATCCACATCATCACAGCCATCCACATCATCACAGCCATCCACATCATCACAGCCATCCACATCATCACAGCCATCAGCATCCTCACAACCATCAACCTCATCTCAGTCCTCCTCCCCAGCAGGCACAGTTTTCACAGCTGTCCCATCAGGCCTGCAGGTCCCCTTCATCGGGGAGAGTGATCTTAGGGATGATGAGGCACTGTCCCAGTGTCTCCAGACCCTGAGGGGTATCAAAGAGGTCATGATGGTCATAACTAATATGATGTTCCGGAAGTTCCTGTACAACCCACATAACCCCAGCATCACATGCACATCAATCCCACCATCATCATTTCTCAACTCCCTCCATCACCCACCCGTCCATCCCCCCCATCATTGCTGACGGGGAGTGCGACATCATCATTCTCCACCGCCAGTATGGCATTCTGGTGAGTGAGGTCAAATCTGCTGGGGAGGGCAGTACTTCTCTACACGGTCACCAGCAGACCAGGACCAGTTAATCGCCAAGGTTGTCACAAAGGCCATAAAGCAGCTGGACAACCAGGAGATCGCCCTCAAGCACCTTGTACACGACATGGCTGACGGCAACATCAGGGTGACAAAGGCGATTCTTCTACCTAACATCACCTCAGCTCAGCTCACTGCTGCAGTGAACAGCTCTCAGCAGCTCCAAGTGGTGAGTAGACATTATAGACACACCTTAGTGCTGAGGGACAAGACACATTCTTTGCCGACTTCAAATCAGTTAATACGTGCAGGCAGGTCCCGTCTGTCATCTGTCTATGTATTAATTGTAATGCTTTATTTTGGCTCACAGTGTCATGATCACAAGCTTACACACATTGAAACTGACGAAGATCTGTCCACTGTATAAACAAGACTGTAATGCTGCAATTCATATGTAAACAGTATTTGACACATAATTGGATTTCTCATGCATGATTGTGGACTGTGAAGTGCTTTAAACTTGGTGTCTAACCAAGGACAGGCGTTATGAAAGTGTTCTAAAAAAAGTGATTAACTAACTGATAGATTGATTGATTGATGATGACGTTGATGATGATGATGATGATGATGATGATGATGATAGCAAAAATGATGATGATGATGATGATGATGATGATGATGATAAAAAATAATAATAATAATATGACAAAAACAGCAACAATGACTATATTATTAAAGATAATGATAATAAAAATGGTAATACTAATAAGAATGATGACAATGATAACAATAATGATAATAATGATGGTGATGATGATGATGATGATGATGATGATGATGATGATGATGATGATGATGATGATGATGATAATAGTAATGAATGTAACAACAACAATGATAATCATAATGATATTAATAATAATAATATCAATGATAATAATGAATAATAATAGTTATTATTATAATTATTTAATAATTATAATGATGATGATGATGATGATGATGATGATGATGATGATATCATCATCATCATCATCATCATCATCATCATCATCATCATCATCATCGCAATATGATACTCACCTGCATACACAGGAGCTCGCGGAATTAAAGCTGTACAGATTGTGACTGACAAAGATCTTACACATTGTAACTGACGGATGCCAGTGTACACTTCTTGACATAGGTCTGTTCATATTGTAACCGACATAGGTTTGTACACACTGTTTGGGGTGGAACTATACTGGAACTGTACTGTATGGTACAAACTGTCACCAGGAGGTCTGCTCACCTGTATGATTACATTTTGCCGTTCTGAACACGATGTAGACACGTCTGCACCTGTTGTATTAATAGGTGTGTACACATTATGGCAGAGATCGGCTCTACTGTGTTCTGTAGGTCTGTGGACACCATATATCAGATATGTACATACTGTATCATATAGGTTTGTAACACGCTGGTGACCTACTCGTATCATATAGGTTTGCGCGCAAGTGACCTACTAGTTTTTGAGTGAACCAGTATTTTAGGAAGAAGAAGAAGAACACTATATAACAGATATGTACATACTGTATCATATAGGTTTGTAACACTATATAACAGATATGTACATACTGTATCATATAGGTTTGTAACACTATATAACAGATTTGTACATACTGTATCATATAGGTTTGTAACACTATATAACAGATATGTACATACTGTATCATATAGGTTTGTAACACTATATAACAGATATGTACATACTGTATCATATAGGTTTGTAACACTATATAACAGATATGTACATACTGTATCATATAGGTTTGTAACACTATATAACAGATATGTACATACTGTATCATATAGATTTGTAACACTATATAACAGATATGTACATACTGTATCATATAGGTCTGTAACACTATCTAACAGATATGTACGTAATGTATCATATAGATCTGTAATACTATATAACAGATCTGCACCTACTGTATTACAGAATTCTGTAATATTATACTACAGAATCAGTACATACGGTTATGTATAGGTCTGTACAGACTATGTAACAGACCTGTACCTTTTGTATTATATAGACCTGTGCACACTGTAAAAGATATCATTCTGTGCAACAGAATAACATAGGTCTGAGTACAATGTTACTGACACAGGTTTGTACACACTGTAACTGTTATTCTATTGTAAGACTCTATCAGTAACAATGCCAAACCTGAACTGGCAGCCTGTACATGCAGTACAGCCCCTGACACTGACATTCCCTGGGTGATGGTCTGTCCACTGTGTGTCCTGCAGGACTTATGTCGCTCCACTGGCAGCAATGACGTGGCACAGGCTGTCAGCCGATGTCTATGCTCT
>JAFLJL010014954.1:29225-45109 GCA_018398815.1 Conus ventricosus | reverse complement strand
GGTGCTGTCGTTGGACGGACGTGGTGGCGCCCTCCGGAGGGAGAGCTCACTCACGCGGCTCGCGACTAAGCAATTATTGTCGTCAGTAGGGGGCTTAGTAGGTGGTGTCCTGCGTATGTTAGATCAGAACAGGCGCCACTGAACACCACCGAAGTGACCCGGCATCAGTGCAGTGTCTCCTCCGGTGGGTTGCCTCTTGACGACTTGACATTGACTGCTCCTGTGGACTGCCAGTGCCGGGGCTGTGGTGGGGCCGACCGGGCTGTGGCTGTGGACGGGGTGTCGGAATGAGCGGCGTGGGTGCACTGCCTCTGAGGTGGTGCAGAGGTTGGGACAGCAAAAAAAAAAAAAAAAAAAAAAAAACATCTGAACGATGTAGCTAACCAGTGTACACAGAGGAACAGAGAAGCAACAAGAACATCTGAACGATGTAGCTAACCAGTGTACACAGAGGAGCAGAGAGCCAACCACAACATCTGAGCGATGTAGCTAACCAGTGTACACAGAGGAACAGATAACCAACCACAACATCTGAGCGATGTAGCTAACCAGTGTACACAGAGGAGCAGAGGTGGAACATGGGGATCTGAACGATGTAGCTGACCAGTGTACACAGAGGAGCAGAGGGGGAACATGGGGATCTGAACGATGTAGCTGACCAGTGTACACAGAGGAGCAGAGGGGGAACATGGGGATCTGAACGATGTAGCTAACCAGTGTACACAGAGGAGCAGAGGGGGAACACGGGGATCTGAACGATGTAGCTAACCAGTGTACACAGAGGAGCAGAGGTGGAACATGGGGATCTGAACGATGTAGCTAACCAGTGTACACAGAGGAGCAGAGGGGAACATGGGGATCTGAACGATGTAGCTAACCAGTGCACACAGAGGAGCAGAGGGGGAACACGGGGATCTGAACGATGTAGCTAACCAGTGCACACAGAGGAGCAGAGGGGGAAGATGGGTATCTGGAAGTTTCAAAACGAGGTGACTGAGGGCGGAAAATGAAGCCCACTTTAAAAAGAAATGGAATGAGTTCCACCAGACCATGCTGACACATTGTTTGTCTGTATTGTCTGGAGTTCCACCAGACCATGCTGACACATTGTTTGTCTGTATTGTCTGGAGTTCCACCAGACCATGCTGACACATTGTTTGTCTGTATTGTCTGGAGTTCCACCAGACCATGCTGACACATTGTTTGTCTGTATTGTCTGGAGTTCCACCAGACCATGCTGACAAATTGTTTGTCTGTATTGTCTGGTGAAACTAATCCCTTTTTTTTTTAAAACTGGGTGTCTGACAGTTGACCGTTCCACTCTTGCTTTGTATGGAACCGTCAAGAGTCGGGGAGCGAGATAAATCATGGAAAGAACACATGGGAGACGGTGACGTCCAGTATCAAACAAAATAATCACAGGTAACACAGGCAACCTGCTCCTGGTAATCCCATGCACACAGTCACTGTGTGCAAAGTCAGAGTTATATAAATACATGTTGAAGAGCAAGACGTTTGCACACTGTGGATCACTTCTCACACAGAAAAACACTTTGCAGAGGGCTTGCCGTGCTGTGACTACGAACTGAAACAAAAAGTGACGAATCAACTGAGGAAATACGTCATCAGGTATGAATGACGATTAAAAGTAAAGACATGTTGCGTGATGCCTGTGTTCCACCGCTGTGACTTTTCCTCTTTCTACTCCAAGACAGCCCTGTTTAATAATACATGTATACATCGTCACAGGCTTGAATGGGTGAGCGGGTGGTGTATGTGTGGGCGGGGAAGGGGGGATGGTGCTGGGGGTATTGGAGGAGAGGAGGGGAGGGGAGAGGTTGCTGGGGAGTGCTTTGGTTAGGGTGCTTCTGACAATGCAGCAACCTTACACCCCACCCTCCACCCCACCCAAAATAAATAAAAGGAAGAAAGAGGGAAGAGTGAAAGAAACCAAAAAAAAGAGGGGAAAGACAGAATAAGAAAGGCAAACTTTCAAGTGCCGTAAGGAACTGACATCATAAGAATATGCATGACGATTACATGAATTGCGAAGCCATTTTTCCTCTTCATTTTAAGTGAGGTAATTACGTCATAAAATATCAGACCTGTATAATACAGAAGCTACAGACGTGCCGTACGTCATGTTCAGAACAGACCAGATTTATGTCATGCAGTGTGTACAGACCTATGTCATATTTAGGTACAGCCCTTTTATATAGTTTTACAGGACTATCACAGGTGTAGACCCGTTATATAGCGTGTTCAGAACTACGTAGTACAGTATGTGCAGACCATAAGTAAAGATCTGTTGTTTTGTATGATTACACCTATGAAAATCAGTAGGTTCAGACTTGTTGTATACTTTGTACAGATCTAAGTAATGTAGTAGGTACAGACCTGTTACATGATAATAATAGAGACCTGCTATATGACATGCACACACCTACATAATGCAACAGGTACAGACACGTTATACATCATGTACAGAACAGGCCAAAGTTAAATCATGCAGTGTGTGCAAACTTGCCGGCGACAGTGTTTATAATACAGTGACACCTACAGTAGGTAGAGGTCCATCTCATACAGTGTTTATAATACAGTGACACCTACAGTAGGTAGGGGTCCATCTCATACAGTGTTTATAATACAGTGACACCTACAGTAGGTAGAGGTCCATCTCATACAGTGTTTATAATACAGTGACACCTACAGTAGGCAAATGTGCTTCTCATACAGTGTTTATAATACAGTGACACCTACAGTAGGTAGAGGTCCATCTCATACAGTGTTTATAATACAGTGACACCTACAGTAGGCAAAGGTGCTTCTCATACAGCGTGTATTAAATTGTGTCAGTTACAATGTGAGCAGACCCGTGTCAAAAAGTGTGCACAGGCATGTGTCGGTTACAAAGTGTAACTCTACGTCAGTCACGATATGTGCAGTTTTTATTATGCGAGTTGCTGTGTGCAGTTGAGTTTCATACGATTGTGACCATAATTATTATTACTATTATCATCATCATCATCATCATCATCATCATCATCATCATCATCATCATCATCATCATCACCATCAGTAGTAGTAGTAGTAGTAGTAGTAGTAGTAGTAGTAGTAGTAGTAGTAGTAGTAGTGGTAGTAGTAGTAGTAATAGTAGTAGTATCATTACTATTATATTATTATTAATATTATCATATTATCATCATCATTGTTGTTGTTATTATTGTTATTGTTATTATTGCTGTAATAATAACAACAACAACAGCAACAGCGACAATAATGATGATGATGATAACAATAATAATAATAATATTGATGATAACAACAACAACAACAACAATAATAATAATAATAATAATAATAATAATAATAATAATAATAATAATAATAATAATAATAAAACATAAAATAATAATAATAATAATAATAATATTAATAATAATAATAATAATAATAATAATAATAATAATAATAATAATATAACTACAGCAACAACAATAAGACATAAAGATGAAGATGATGAAGATGATGAAGAAGAAGAAGAAGAAGAAAGAAGAAGAAGAAGAAGAAGAAGAAGAAGAAGAAGAATATGAACTGTAATAATTAACAATACTAATACTACTTTTTATGGTTATCATTATCATTATTATTATCATTATTATTATCATTATTATTATCATTATTATTATCATTATTATTACCTTTTTATGTTTTATTGTTGTTATATTATTGTTATCACTATTATCATTATTATTATTGAGTAGTTTTATAACACCCGTTTTTGGTTTGAGACCACGCTCTAAGCATTTTACAATCTACGATCATACATGTGAAAAAGAAAACCAGTTAAGTGTCTAACAACGTGTACAGACTAACCCTGTATAGCCCTGTTTATACAGTGTTTATAATTTCATAAGTGCAATGCGTGCAAACCTGTCTTTGTGACACCGTATGCAAATCACAATCTTTACAACAGGCAGATCTAGAGATGTAATCTGTTTGCATGTCTTCATCTACATTGTAATCAGAGAAGGAATGTGTCTTGTTTCTCAGCACTAAGGTGTGCCTGTAATGTCTACTCACCACTTGGAGCTGCTGAGAGCTGTTCACTGCCGCAGTCAGCTGAGCTGAGGTGATGTTAGGTAGAAGAGGCGCCTTTGTCACCCTGATGTTGCCGCCAGCCATGTCGTGTACAAGGTGCTTGAGTGCAATTTCCTGATTGTCAAGTTGCTTTATAGCCTTCCTGACAACCTTGGCAATGATTTTAGTTTGGTCTGGTGGTGACTGTGTTGAGAGGTGCTGCCCTCCCCCAACAGATTTGACCTCACCCACCAGAATGCCATACTGGCGGTGGAGAATGATGATGTCACATTCCCCATCAGCAATGTTAGTGGGAATGGACGAGCGAGTGAAAGAGGGGAGTTGAGAAATGATGATGTTGGTGGGGTGATGTGTTGCTGGGGGTTATTTTTGTTGTCCAAGTACTTCTTGAACATCAATTGAGAAATGACCATCATGCCCTTCTCTTGGATATCCCTCATAGCCAGGAGACACTGGTACATCGCCTCATCATCCTGACGATCAGTGTCCTGGATGTGCATGTCCTGCAGGCCTGGTGGGATGTCTGTGAAAACTTTGCCTGCTGGTGTGGAGGACTGAGATGAGGTTGATGGCTGTGAGGATGATGGTTGTGATGATGTTGGTTGTGATGCATTACCTCTGGCACCTCGCTCTTTTAGAAGTGCCAGAAGGGGGTGGGGTTTGATTCTGTCTGACAAGAGCAGTCTGCCCTTCAACAGTTTCCACAGTGTGAGGGACACGATTAAAAAAGAGAGGCGGGAAAAAAATGAGTTGTCTGAAGGAGATCGGGGTAAATGAATTGAACAAAGGGGATCCAGGCACCCTCTGGAGCACCCCCTGCCTGAAAAAAACCCACATCATTCCTGTTGTTTGTTTTCTTTTCGTCAACCCTTGGTCATTATCATCATCATTTTTATTATCACTACTATTATAGTTATTATTATTACTTTTGTTATCGTCATTATTATTATAATAATAATTATTATTATTCATTTACTCATTTATCCTTTTATATGTTGTTGTATATTTAAGGTATGTGCAGCCTAAGAGTACACACATCATGAAATGAACTGGTCCATGTTAAACGTTCAGCCTGACCGATCTGTATCTGTCACCACCAACCAAGGAAAAACACCGGGCAGTTCAGGTTCAATCCTCTCTGTGCCGTTAAACGCTCAGCCTGACCGATCTGTTTTCAATGGTTTTCAAGTGATATAGAATTCGATTTTCCTTTTCTATTAACATAAATGTTGATAAATATAATGGAATGGCATCAAAGAACATGCAAGAACTCACATTGGTGTGTAATGTTGTAAGCAGTTTCTATTTCTTCTTTAAAGAAAATGATAGGGTCCACATTTTTTTAGACTGGAATTTAAGAGGTAATCTTAAAACACAGATAACAATAAAAATGTTAAAGCCATGTACATCAGGGGGTGGGCTTTACTGTTACGAGTCTAAAGAGTTTATATTAAACACTTTTTTTTTTTACAAACGCTTGGTCCATGCTACCATGAGAGTAGCTGTGATTACATAACTATTTATAATAGTAAGCCATCAATCAACTAGGTTTGTCAACACTGTGATTATATAACTATTTATAATAGTCAGCCATCAATCAACTAGGTTAGTCAACACTGTGTGAGTGGCTTGCCCTAAAACCAGACTGGTTTTAATGAAAGGAACTGAAAGCATGACAGTTGTCACGAGTTTGTCACGAGGCCTACGACGTTCGACCCACCTAGGGTGGCGGAATTACTTATTTATTTATTGTCGTTGCTGTTGTCGTGTATCCGTCCCTTAGTGTGGCTTGTGGTGCGGTTGCACCTTGGTGTAGTTCAGCTCAACTTCGGTTTGCTTTCTCTCTCTCTCTCTCTCTAATTCCACCGCCCGTGCTATTCATCCTGCAGGTTCACGGGTGGCCGGTACCTTTCTCTCGAACTTTCTGTCTATCGGCCTCTTGCCTGTCTTTTTACCTGTCGCACGTGCTTCATTTCTTTTAGTTTGAAGTATGCTCGCTCTGTGACGTAGCGTGGCATGTTGGCTGCCATCGTTGAGGGAGGTTTCCTCTGGACTCGAGCGGAAGATGTCCCTGAGAGCGCCTGCTCTGTTTTTGGTTCTACACCTCTTCGTCGAAGGTACGGTCGGTACCTTCATCCCTACGGTCGGCCCGTAGGGGAGGGACATCACATCACTTCTTCTGTTTCCGCATCTTCGCCTCTGTCCTCTCGACTGGACAGAGGGTAGAGAGATCGTTTGACCCGCCTCTTCGGGGTCACCCACGGGTAGCTGTACCCTTCTTCCTTCCTCCTTCCTTCTTCCTTCCCTCCCTTTCTTCTCTCCTCCCAGCTACGTTTCCACTACCCCCTCCCGGGGGCTTCACCTAGAGTACGGACTGGATGGTGCTACGTGCCGGTTGAGGCCACGCTCTGGCTGAGACCACGGACTGGGTGGTGCCACGTGCTGGTTGAGGCCACGCTCTGGCTGAGACCACGGACTGGATGGTGCCACGTGCTGGTTGAGGCCACGCTCTGGCTGAGACCACGGACTGGATGGTGCCACGCGCTGGTCGAGGCCACGCCCTGGTCGGGACCGCGGACTGTTAGAGGAGCCCGCCGTCCTGACTGGCCGGCCCTGACCCCGTCCAGGACCTCCAGTAACAGCGCTACGTTCCCCCCCCCCCCCCCCCCCCCCCCCCGGGACGCGCTCTTCACTGCCTGCTTGTGAGTCGAGGGTGTCGGCTTTGAGCGACTCCCTGCGAGAACCGACCCGGTCCGGAGCACCTAGTGCGACAGGGTGCTCCCAGTAGGCTTGACAGAGGCAGGGGTGTGGACGCACGCCAGGGTGTTAGGAGGGATCGATGCTGGAAATATTTCTTTATAATTGTGTATATGTTACATGCGCTGGAATGCTGTAATTGTGATTGTGTACGTCGTATGGTGAAATGTTTATTTATAATCGTGCATGTTGTGGGTGTTGGAGTGCTTGATTGTGATTGTGCATGTTGTGTGCGTTGGAGTGCTTGATTGTGATCGTGCATCGTGTGTGTGTTGGAATGTTTATTTTGCTGGTGTGAATAAATGGGGTGTTGTATTGTAATCCTTATTGTGTGGTCTCTTGCGGGGCGTGTGAGGTCAGTCACTCCCTTCACTCCCACCTAGACCGATCCTGTCAGGGCAGACCTCCAGGGGGTGGTCTTGACAATTGTGGGGGCTCGTCCAGGATGTGAGGGGCTCTGTCTGTCTCTCTCTCGTTAAGCAGAGTACCTGTTTAGTTTTGTCTGTTTTGTATATGTTTAGTCAGTTTGTCGTGTTTGTTCGTGGGTGGTTGGCTGGGTGACTCTAGAGTGAAGGGAGTCTTGTTGTGGCCTGAGGGAACATCCGGTGTGGCTCGGGAGTCGAGGTGAGACCGAGGGGAGTCGACCGCGTCCAGACCTCCTTCCGCCGGGTACCTCACGCAGGTACGGCCGTAAGTCTTGCCCTTCTGTTGCCGCTCAGTCTGCCATTCCTGTTTTGTATTTAGCAGTTTTTGTTTTTTTTCTACCGGGTTTTTGAGTACAGGGGGTTGTATCGGGCGTTAGTGTCTCTTTTTTTTTCCTCTCTCCGGATTCCGTCTGCCAGTTTGTTTGTTTTTTGTTTTTTTGTTTTTTTTTCCGGCCAGCCCCACTGCACTGTTGCTCGTGCTGTGGAGCGCGGTGTTGCCAGAGTGGGGGCAGCCGGACGTAGTTTTTGTTTTGTTTTTTTTTCGGTGAGCCCCACCGCACTGCTGCTCGTGCTGTAGAGCGCGGTGTTGCCAGAGTGGGAGCAGCCGGAACTTGTCCGCACACACGCACACACACACATACACACATATACACACGCCCCTAAAATAGTTGTCTTTTTTTCTAGTGGAATTGTATTTCCCCTGCATTTGAAAACCGTAGGATATTGTTGTCATGGCGACGTCCGGCGCTGGTGGTATGGCGACGCGTGCGTCGAAGAAGGGTATTCAAAATGTTACTGTAGTCCCTACTATTAGTACTAGTACTTCGACTACGGTAACTTCTACTTATTCCAGTGCTGTAGCAGGTAGTCCAGTGAGTACTTTTACTACCTCTTCGCTGGGGGGTCTTCCTGTCGAGACCCCGACTGGCACTTCCGCTCGGAAGCGCCAGAGCATAGCGAAGCAACTATGGGCTTCTGTTGGGTCGCAGAGACCGAAACCTTCTCCTCTCCAGGCTTCCCCTCGTAAGGAGTATGCCCCGGGGGACTTTCCTCATGGGAAGGTCGAGACCCAGGGGACGGGTCAGACGGGTCATCCTCCAGTGTCGGGAGTGGTGAATCCTTCCCAGGACATCACCTCTGTCCTGATGTTCCTAGAGCAGCAACGACGAGAGGATGCTTCCAGGCAGGAAACCCTCCGTAGGGAAGAGGCTGCTCAGCGTAGGGAAGAGTTGGATAGGATAGAGGCTTTGCGCCGAGAGGAGACTGACAGACAGGAGATTCTGCATAGGGAAGAGGCTATTCTGCGTCGGGAGAGGAAACTCGGCGTAGGGAAGAGGCTGTCCGACAGGAGGCTCTTCGTAAGGAAGAAGCTGTCCGACAGGAGGCTCTTCGTAAGGAAGAAGCTGCCCGACAGGAGGCTCAGCGTAGGGAAGAGTTGGATAGGATAGAGGCTCTGCGCAGGGAGGAGGCTGCCAGGCTGGAGGATCAGCGTAGGGAAGAGGCTGCTCTGCGCAGGGAGGAGGCTGCCCTCCGTAGGGAAGAACTAGACAGGATGGAGGCTCTGCGTAGGGAGGAGATGGAGCAACTTCTTTCGCGGGCTCCGCATCTGTAAATCAGGGGGTTAATCACCAGGCAGGTGATAGAGTTAGAGGCCCAAAGTTAAAGCTTCCAGAGTTCAGACCTAGTGAGGACATTGATATGTTCCTAGAGCATTTTGACAAGGTTGCTGGTTCATACCAATTGTCTGAGGAACGAAAGGCTATGCACCTGTTTTCTGGGTTGTCTGGTACTGCAAGGGAGTGTGTGCTCACTCTAAATGAAGGCGCGTCTTATGCAGACATGCAGTTGGCACTGCGTAAGCGTTTCCACCTTACCCCAGAGACGTACAGGAGGATGTTCAGGTCCATGAAGAAGAATAATGACGAGACCTTCGTGCAGTTTGGTGATAGGCTGCGCAAAACGCTAGGGTACTGGCGTCAGTTGGCTAAGTTGGAGCTGGAGGATCTGATCCTCATTGAACAGCTTACCAACACTGTGTCCCCAGAGTTGAGGATCCGGATAGGCGAGACAGCACCTCAGGATTTCGCGGCTGCGATTCACACCGCTGAGGTGTTTGCTGAAGCTCGCAGGGCTTATGGGCATCGCCCAGATACGGAGAGGAAGCCCTCCACAGGATTTAGTGGCGGTAAGGCGCCGACAACTGCTAGCGGGGGGAACAAGGCAGGCAGTTCATCGGGGCCCTCAGCACCCCGATTTTGTTTTCTTTGTGGTCGTCCCGGCCACATTAGGAAAGATTGTCCTAAAGCCGCCGGCAGTCATGGAGCTAGTCCTTTCCAGCATCCTCGTGCCTCGGCTAACGTGGGTTCCATCCTCGCTTCCGGTGGTACTAAGTGCCCGGTGTTTCTTTCTGTGGTTGGTTCTTCCTTGGTCGATACCATCAGAGATTCGGGAGCATCAACGCTCTTTGTGGATAAGGAATTGGTTTCCCCTGAGGCCCGGCGGGGCGCTAGTTATGATGTGTGCGGGTTGGAGGCTGGTTTCACCTCCACCCGTCCTTCTGTACTCATTCCGATCTCCACCCCCTACTTCTGTGGCGAAGCATGGGCCATCGCTGTGGAGCGACCTCTGTATTCCCTTATCATAGGGAATACCATCACTTTTGCAGACGGACGCAGTCAGTCCGTGTCGACGGACCTGCCCGTACAGGCGTGTGTGGGAGTCACCACACGCGCCAAAGCTAAGAAGCAGGAACAGGAATTGCGTCCCGTTCTTCAGCCGATCTCTGACGAGGTTCTTGCCAGAGCTGATCCTGCTAGCATTGTCCGTCTCCAGGCCAGGGACTTGGATGTCCAACGCCTGCGACAACTGGTAGATCGTCCCGCTCAGTCTGCCCGACATGCCAAGGTGAGCTTCAAGCTCCACAAGGGGATCCTCTTTAGGGTTTTCACTCAGGCAGATCGTGTGGCCAAGCAGCTTGTCGTTCCCCAAAGCTTGAGAGAATCTGTTCTCCGGCAGGCCCACGATTCACCCATGGCAGGTCATATGGGCTCCAAGCGGACTCTCGAGCGGGTGAGACAGGACTTCTTCTGGCCGGGGATGAACTCTCAGGTTAGGCGGTACTGCCGCAGTTGCGATGTCTGCCAACGGACAACGCCTAAGGGTCGCTTGAAGCGAGTCCCCCTAGGGTCAGTGCCACTGGTTGGGGAGCCATTCAGCAAGGTTGGGGTCGACCTGGTGGGACCCATTAATCCACCATCCGATCGCGGTCACCGCTACAATTTGGTAGTGGTAGAATCTGCGAGTCGATACCCAGAGGCTGTCCCGCTTAGGACTATCAATGCCCCTACTGTTGCTGAATCTCTCAGGCAGATTTGGACGCGCACTGGCGTGCCCAAGAAGAAGTACGGCCGGAAGTTTGTACTGGAGAGCGATCATCATCCTCTCCAGTGCCTGGACCAGATCCGGCCAGCCAGTCGTCGACTCATGAGTTAGGCAGTGGAACTGCAGAGTCATGCGTTCACTTTCCGACATATCAAGGGTTCCTGTAATACGGATGCTGACTATCTTAGCCGAGCTCCGTAGTCAGCACATTGGAAAATCAGTCAGAGGGACACTTCCCCTCAACCAGGGTCATATCCCCTTTTGGTCTCTGTATCAGGTGTAGTGACAGTGTTCACTTCAGCGATGTTAACGGTAGTGAATCACCAATGGTTCGGATTGTTACTTTCATGGTTGGAAGGTTCGCTTAGTTGTTTGATAAATGTAGTAGTATATATTTCTCAGTGTGATTCTATCGTAGAATGTTTGTATTGGATTTATCGTCCTCTGTCGATCACAGAGAGTTGGGTTCGGTCCCATCGTTGTGAATTTGCACATGCGTCAAGGTTCAAAGGAGCACTGTATCTCAGAGAAACAGATGCTTTTAGAAGGGGGGTTTGTCACGAGTTTGTCACGAGGCCTACGACGTTCGACCCACCTAGGGTGGCGGAATTACTTATTTATTTATTGTCGTTGCTGTTGTCGTGTATCCGTCCCTTAGTGTGGCTTGTGGTGCGGTTGCACCTTGGTGTAGTTCAGCTCAACTTCGGTTTGCTTTCTCTCTCTCTCTCTCTAATTCCACCGCCCGTGCTATTCATCCTGCAGGTTCACGGGTGGCCGGTACCTTTCTCTCGAACTTTCTGTCTATCGGCCTCTCGCCTGTCTTTTTACCTGTCGCACGTGCTTCATTTCTTTTAGTTTGAAGTATGCTCGCTCTGTGACGTAGCGTGGCATGTTGGCTGCCATCGTTGAGGGAGGTTTCCTCTGGACTCGAGCGGAAGATGTCCCTGAGAGCGCCTGCTCTGTTTTTGGTTCTACACCTCTTCGTCGAAGGTACGGTCGGTACCTTCATCCCTACGGTCGGCCCGTAGGGGAGGGACATCACATCACTTCTTCTGTTTCCGCATCTTCGCCTCTGTCCTCTCGACTGGACAGAGGGTAGAGAGAGTCGTTTGACCCGCCTCTTCAGGGTCACCCACGGGTAGCTGTACCCTTCTTCCTTCCTCCTTCCTTCTTCCTTCCCTCCCTTTCTTCTCTCCTCCCAGCTACGTTTCCACTACCCCCTCCCGGGGGCTTCACCTAGAGTACGGACTGGATGGTGCTACGTGCCGGTTGAGGCCACGCTCTGGCTGAGACCACGGACTGGGTGGTGCCACGTGCTGGTTGAGGCCACGCTCTGGCTGAGACCACGGACTGGATGGTGCCACGTGCTGGTTGAGGCCACGCTCTGGCTGAGACCACGGACTGGATGGTGCCACGCGCTGGTCGAGGCCACGCCCTGGTCGGGACCGTGGACTGGTAGAGGAGCCCGCCGTCCTGACTGGCCGGCCCTGACCCCCGTCCAGGACCACCAGTAACAGCGCTACGTTTCCCCCCCCCCCCCCCCCCGGGACGCGCTCTTCACTGCCTGCTTGTGAGTCGAGGGTGTCGGCTTTGAGCGACTCCCTGCGAGAACCGACCCGGTCCGGAGCACCTAGTGCGACAGGGTGCTCCCAGTAGGCTTGACAGAGGCAGGGGTGTGGACGCACGCCAGGGTGTTAGGAGGGATCGATGCTGGAAATATTTCTTTATAATTGTGTATATGTTACATGCGCTGGAATGCTGTAATTGTGATTGTGTACGTCGTATGGTGAAATGTTTATTAAAAATCGTGCATGTTGTGGGTGTTGGAGTGCTTGATTGTGATTGTGCATGTTGTGTGCGTTGGAGTGCTTGATTGTGATCGTGCATGGTGTGTGTGTTGGAATGTTTATTTTGCTGGTGTGAATAAATGGGGTGTTGTATTGTAATCTTTATTGTGTGGTCTCTTGCGGGGCGTGTGAGGTCAGTCACTCCCTTCACTCCCACCTAGACCGATCCTGTCAGGGCAGACCTCCAGGGGGCGGTCTTGACAACAGTAAGCAAGTAGCTGTTTATGTATGTGATTTTCCAAGCGTTTACAAAATAGAGATAACATGAAAATGGGTGTGTAATTTGAGGAAGGGGGGGGGGGGGGGGTATTACCCTTTTGCAGTCTAATGTTACTTTAACCACTTTCAAAGCGACGCGAAATGATTTTTGGTTATGCAAAGATTTTAACTACAACTGCTTCAGCAATTATAGAAACTGAAAAAAAATAAGGATTTTTCATTCAAACTATGAAGTTCAGAAGAGCGGATTTGCTTTAAGCAAACGAGGGTGGTGTACACTTTGCGTGCACCTATACTCGCACTTGTCGTTTTTTTTTTCTAGTTCCATCAGCACATATTCGTTTTTATATCTGATACCGCGAGTGTGGCGCTTCTGATATTAATACCAATGCGTTTGAAGCTGAAATAAAAAAGTTATTGTGTACAATGATTAGATTATGACACTTATTTCAACATATGTAATGTGTGTGTACATAATTGATGTGTGAAATCAGTCAGAATGCGCTCTGGTGTCCTTCACCACGCAGCGCACAGTGGAGATGTGTTCAACACGGGGCTGTCCGTCCGTTTTCCACTGTGTAGAATGTCCTCTAATTATCATGACGTACATCGTTTTCAAGAGCAGAAATGCTCCTTTTAATGATAGCTGGCGGAATAATCCTTGCAAAGAGTGTAAATCGTGGAACCCCTTCAAAAACTTTTTTTTCTCTGAGTTTGACAGGTTTCAAAAAGCAAATTAGACCATGATGTTTCTTTACATAAAACGGTTCTGCTGATCAGTGGAGAGGAGGCGGCTCATCATGTGTGTTGTAACACATTATCAGGCATGGTTTTAATGGTTGCTGGCAGAAGTTCCACACACTGTTTTACAGACAGCAACTGAGCACTGTTGCACGTTCACAACCACTAAGTGGACTGTACAAAAGACCATCCTTGTGTAAAGATGGTTTACTGTTCAAACTATATGAAATGACTGTATGCAAATTTGTACTCTGCAGTAGGGTGAAGTTGATTGACGTGAGGCTGATCAACCATTATTTGATTACGTTAGGTGGCTAGCAAACTCACCTAATTGAAAAAAACAAGCAAACGAACAAATTTTGCCAATGTGTCGTTTTACATTCATGAAATAGCTGAATGTTTTGTTTTTAGTTACATCTTTATTCCATCATAAGTGTGTGCACAACTGACATCGAGACAGTAGATTGAGGACAATATCTAGGATGTAGAAGTAATGTTACTCGCATCATGCCTCCAATTATAAATTTGGAAATAACCGGGAAAAAGCGCACAGTAACTTCCACTTTTGTTTTCTTTGTTTGGGGATGGAGGTGTATAGCTTTTACAAGAACAGCTTTGGTTGGAGCATATTTATCATACACAAGCGAAAGTTGCTATATCACATTTATAGGGCATAACCATCATTTCCAAATTGATAGACAAAGGAAAGAGATAGTCATTTAGGAAGTATTCCTGGTCAAATCATGAAAACTTTAAATATACAATATACTTGTGACAGTTTTGGAAAACTTTTGCATCATTTTAGACCACGGAGAACAGACAGAGAAGCCACTGTATCAGATACATCTTCTGCACAAGGATCGCCTCCGTGACATCAAGTCCACACCAAAAAGATGCATTCAACAGCATACGTAGAACAGTTCAAGAAAAACAACAACAGACAAACAAGCAAAAAACAACATCAATAAAACGATGTAGGATGCATGTGGCTGAGCTACAAAGCTGACGAGATCCAAGGACATGCTGACAGGCATGATATTAAGAACTTTTATGATGCCTTGAAAGAAATATATGGACCTACACCAGCAGAATCACCCTTTCTACTCAGTGCTGATGGAAAACAACATTGATTACTGACAAAGAAAAGATCTTAGAATACCGGGCAGAACACTTCAACAGCGTACTAAATCACCCATCATCGATCAATGACAAACCCATTGACGAGCCCCCTCAAGTGCCCATGAGCGAGGGAATGGATGAACCACCCACCCTCTAGGGACCCCAGAAGCAATATGTTTGCTGTTTACTGGCAAAGCTTGTGGCTCAGAATCCATACTGGTTCACCATTTGTTTCTTCTGATGTGGCAGCAGGAGACCATCCCTCAGGAGTTCAAAGATGCATCCATTATCCAATTGTGCAAGCCCAAAAGGAAGACCCAAGCTTGTGACAACTACCAAGACATACCCCTTCTTTCTACAGCAAGTAAGATACTTGCCAGGATTCTGGTAAGCCGCCTTATAACGTAAAATGTCAGGAACAAATGCCGATCTGTTCTCCACCGATATCAACCTGACCAAGGCCTTTGATGCTGTCAGTAGAGATGGTCTGTGGAAGATCATGACCAAATATGGATGCCCCCTCCCTCCCCCAAATTCATATCTATGGTGCGGCAATTCCATGGTGGAATTCAGGCCCGAATCCAGAACAATGAAGAGACATCTAACCCCTTCCCTGTCACAAATGGCGTAAAGCAAGTCTGTATTTTGGCACCCACTCTGTTCGGCGTCATGTTCTCTGCAATGCTGACTGACGCCTTCAGAGACGGAGTTGCAGGCATCAACATCAGATTCAGAGCAGATGGAAAGCTGTTTAACTTCAAGAGGCTCCTGGCAAAAGCTAAGGTGATGACCGATATCCTCATATCCTCAGGGACTCTCTGCTTGCTGATGACTGCGCCTTAAATGCTGGCTCAGAAACTGACATGCAGTCACCCATCGACAAGTTTTCTGTGGCCTGCGCCAACTTCGGTCTCAACATAATGCAAAGAAGACGAAAGTTTTGCATCAACTTGCATCAGGCAGACCCTATCCTGAGCCTAACATCACAGTCAATTGTGTTAGACTTGCTGTGGTGAGATCATTCACCTACCTTGGCAGCATACGGTCTCAGATTGTCACCATCGACGATGAAGTTAGCGTCAGAACTGCAAAATCAAGTGCAACCTTTGGCACACCTCACACCAATGTTTGGAATAGAAGAGGCATCAGTCCAGAGACCAAGCTTAAGGTGTACAGATCAGTTGTCCTCCCCACACTCCTCTATGCATATGAAACGTGACAGTGTATCAACAGCATGCCAGGAAGCTGAACCACTTCCACACAGGCTGCCTCAGAAGTTTGTTAGACATCAAAT
>JAFLJL010014954.1:16725-26725 GCA_018398815.1 Conus ventricosus | reverse complement strand
TACATACCCCTCTAATACCCTCTTCATTGTGGCGGGTCTTCTGTAAGTTGAGTTAAACTAAACCTAATTCCTCGTTTGTTTGTTACATGTTTGGTTGTGTATGTACGTGAAGTCTATGTAGGAGAGAGACGTGAAGCTAGTGCTAGGTGGTGTGGGCTCCGATCTTAAATCGCTTGGTGGTAAGCAGAGGTGGTAGTGTTCCGTGGGAAGGTCTTTCCAAACTGAGAGAGATAGAGAGATCTGGAGACATGGTGGTGTTGGGTTGGCCATGGAATCTATTTTAAACTGTTTGCCATTTACTGAGAAGCTTTTAAGCAAAAATTTTATTGGAGGATTTATCAATTTAAACGAAGCTAAGTGTTTACTTCTGTGTTTTTATTTTATTTTTTATCAAAGTATATATATATATATTTATACTCAGAGGCATGAAAAACGCGGGGGAAAACAAAAAATGTATAGAACATTTTGATGTAATATGGCTACCGATTTCCTGTGAAATGGTAATAGAAGTGAGAATAATGCAATCGAACACCGCAAAAAGTGATCCTTTCAAAGGTCATTCTGGTAGAAAATAAGGTAAAATGACTTGACCTTGGGACCATGTGTTAACAGCAGAATGTCAGTATTGGTGTGACCACCTCGAGCATTGATCACAGCTGTGCACTACAGGTACATCGAGCGACCAGAGTGTTGGTCTGCTTGGGGACTTGCCACCACCCTGACCCACAGCACAGCAAGCTGAGCTGCTGTCTGGGGTCTGGGGTTGAGCTGGTTCACTGCCTCTGAAGGGCATCCCAGAAATGCTCTATTGGTTAAGGTCGGGGAGAACGGCTGGGTGAGGCAGCAGTTTGATGTTTGTCTTACATCAGGATGTTTTGCGAGACGGGCAGTGTGGGGCCTTGCGTTTTGTCCTGCTTGAAAAAAGGTTTGTGGATGCCGCTGGAAATGCGGAAGGATTTGGGGCCACAGAGAACTTGGTCGATGTATGACGCGCAAACAGACAGTGACCCCGTTTAACACTGTATCTGGACCACTTTCTGGAGATGGAACTGGCCCATTACGGCGATTATGCCGATAGCCCCCCCAGATAATGATGCTTTCACCACCCCATGGGTCCCTTTGGTGATGTGGCATCCGTGAAGTGTTCCCCCGCTCTTCTCCAGATCCGGATGCGGCCATCGCCTGGGTCGACGCAGAACCGGCTTTCATCACTGAAGAGGACTCGGCCCCAGTCCCGATGGCGCCAATGCACGTGGATCTGTGCCCACTGCAGACGGTTCTGGCGATGCTGGAGTGTCAGGATAGGTCGCCGGGCTGGACGCCTGCATTGGAGACCAACTGTGTTCAGTCGGCGACGCACGGTCCTGTTGCTGATTGGCCTGCCATGGTTGCCGACGGTGTTCCTGGCTGTGTTGGCAGCGGTTGGTAAGGCTCCCGTCGATGCTGACGAAGAAGATGGCGGTCTTGGGCTGCTGTGGTGACCCTCGGTCTGCCGCTCCTCGGTCTGTCATCAGTGGTGTTTCTTGCTTGAAAGCGGTCCAGAAGGCGATAGACGGTGGAAATGTGGACTCCGAATGCGATAGCGACCTGCCTCATTGGAACCCCGGCCTGCAGTTGCCCCATTGCTATGCAACGATCTTGACGAGAAAGTCTCGGCATTATGTTGGCGCCTCTGGAAGGGATGATTTGAACTTTTTGGGGTTTGGAAATTTATAGCCCCACAATGGGGGCCACATTGAGTTGCAATTCACATTGATGCACGTGGCGTAGGTAGTCCACATGGCAAATGCACTCCTCGTGCCAAAAACGCTGACCCGGCAACATTCACCCACTGTTACGAGGTTACAACCGGCCAAGACACCACGTACTGCTAATGTTGCACGTGCCAACGACATTGCTTACGTCCTGTCACAATGTGAACAATCGTGCACTGTCTCTATTTTTTCGCGTTTTTTTATGCCTCTGAGTATATATATATATATATATATATATATATATATATATATAAGAACGGAATGGGAGGGGGCTTCTCATATTTTATAATATATTCACCCATTTTCTTCGTCTTGAAATTTTTTGTAATTTTTTTTTTAAAGTTCAAATCTTTGCCAAGTCATTACTATAACGACTGAAGAATTGTTAACCTGCACCTGTCTGTCTGCCTGTCTGCCTTGCCTGTCTTGTCTGACTGTGTATATATTGAATTATAAACAAAGCTTGCTCTTATGTCTTAGATTGAAGAAATAGGGGAGATAAGCATTCATATCTGCAGTGGTAGATGATTCTGCCTAACTAACAGTATGTGCTTGAGTGGGTGAATGGGGAAAAAAAAATGCTTCTCACAATGAACCTTCAGCAAGCTTGTAGTCTCCAAGGAGGAGACACCCTCCAATAGGGAGGGAAACTCACTAACATATAACTACTGGTCATATACCGATATTTCGAAACTTGGTGGTTTCTCCTCAGTGACCGCGGAAAGTGGTAATTTGACTCCTCTGCCTTTTCAGTTTTAAGAAGACTGCAATCCCAGAAAAGGCTGGTGTGCAAAAAAAATACCGTAGTATGTTTGTTGAGTTTCAAAAAACCAACCAAAGGTGCCACCTAAGAAGCAAAAGAAAATGATGAAGAGCAAAACAAGTTACATTTTCTTGTGAAAAGCAGAAAATATAAAACGATATCCTCTTAAGACACAAGTGCTGAGGGCAGTTCTTGGAATGAATCCGCAAGGGACTAAAATACAACAAACTAATAAATTCCAAGGATAAGTACCGAGCACCGTTCCAGCAACTTACAGAGCAGCTTGGTGTTGCAATGACTGCAAGAAATATTGAATTATAAACAAAGCTTGCTCTTATGTCTTAGATTGAAGAAATAGGGGGAGATAAGCATTCATATCTGCAGTGGTAGATGATTCTGCCTAACTAACAGTATGTGCTTGAGTGGGTGAATGGGAAAAAAAAAAAGCTTCTCACAATGAACCTTCAGCAAGCTTATAGTCTCCAAGGGGGAGACACCCTCCAATAGGGAGGGAAACTCACTAACATATAACTCCTGGTCATATAAGCTTACCGATATTTCGAAACTTGGTGGTTTGCAGTCTTCTTAAAACTGAAAAGGCAGAGGAGTCAAATTACCACTTTCCGCGGTCACTGAGGAAAAACCACCAAGTTTCGAAATATCGGTATATGACCAGGAGTTATATGTTAGTGAATTTCCCTCCCTATTGGAGAGTGTCTCCCCATTGGAGACTATAAGCTTGCTGAAGGTTCATTGTGAGAAGCATTTTTTTCCCCATTCACCCACTCAAGCACGTACTGTTAGTTAGGCAGAATCATCTACCACTGCAGATATGAATGCTTATCTCCCCTATTTCTTCAATCTAAGACAGAAGAGCAAGCTTTGTTTATAATTCAATATTTCTTGCAGTCATTGCAACACCAAGCTGCTCTGTAAGTTGCTGGAACGGTGCTCGGTACTTATCCTTGGAATTTATTAGTTTGTTGTATTTTAGTCCCTTGCGGATTCATTCCAAGAACTGGCCCTCAGCACTTGTGTCTTAAGAGGATATCTTTTTATATTTTCTACTTTTCACAAGAAAATGTAACTTGTTTTGCTCTTTCATCATTTTCTTTTGCTTCTTAGGTGGCACCTTTGGTTGGTTTTTTGAAACTCAACAAACATACTACGGTATTGCACACCAGCCTTTTCTGGGATTGCAGTCTTCTTAAAACTGAAAAGGCAGAGGAGTCAAATTACCACTTTCCGCGGTCACTGAGGAGAAACCACCAAGTTTCGAAATATCGGTATATAACCAGGAGTTATATGTTAGTTAGTTTCCCTCCCTATTGGAGGGTGTCTCCCCATTGGAGACTATAAGCTTGCTGAAGGTTCATTGTGAGAAGCATTTTTTTCCCCCATTCACCCACTCAAACACATACTGTTAGTTAGGCAGAATCATCTACCACTGCAGATATGAATGCTTATCTCCCCCTATTTCTTCAATCTAAGACATAAGAGCAAGCTTTGTTTATAATTCAATATTTCTTGCAGTCATTGCAACACCAAGCTGCTCTGTAAGTTGCTGGAACGGTGCTCGGTACTTATCCTTGGAATGTATTAGTTTGTTATATATATATATATATATATATATATATATATATATATATATAATTAGAGTTAAAAACCATTCAGAATTCTAAAAATGCTCAACCAAATAGGGAGCGACATAACAGTTTAAAATAGGATTTTAAATGGAAGTGTAAAAACCACCCTACAAACTTGTTTCGAGCCAGAGCTCACACGCCCACACACTAAACTATATAACACTGGTGGCGTGCCCAGATTATACATACCCTGAGGAGAGCACTTGGCTCGAAACAAGTTTGTAGGGTGGTTTTCACACTTCCATTTTAAAATCCTATTTTAAAACTTATATATATATAATATATATATATGTGTGTAAAAAAGTAAGGTTTAAAACTATCTACAGCGCTGTTTCATGCAATGCAATCATCAGGATGTGGTGGGTCTGTGCTGCCGGTGTTTTTTAAACTGCTTGTGTTGTCTGTCATCACGTGCTGTCTGTGTTTCTCGTGTGTTTCTGGTTCTTGTTCACTGATAGGAATTTCCACTTGTGCCTGCAGTTGTTAACCATTTCTATCCTAGTATTTAAAGTTGCCAGTTGTGGTTTGCATAGTATTATGTACTTTTCTGTTGAGCATAGGTTACATCTTTTTGAAATGTTGTTGTATGGTGCTGCTCTTTCTATGATTTTCCAGGATATATTGTATTCTATCTTTTTCTCTTTGAGCTTCCAGATGTATTTACTCAATTCTGTTTGGTTTTGTATCTTTCTTTGTTAAATGACTGTTTGTGGTTTGCATATCTAGTTTTAAATTGGTTTTCAGTGATACCTATATATGTTTCTTCTGCGTTCTCTGATGTTACAGTGGCTTGGTACACAATGCTGTTGTAGAGGCATTTGTTGCTCAGAGGGCACTGTTCTTTCTTGATACAGTTGCAGGATTTCCTTTCATCACCCTCGTTTTTCTCTGTACTGCTTTTCATTTTGTTGGTTGAATCATGATGTTTTTAAGGTTGGGCATACATGAGTATGATAATTTGATGCTGTTTTTGTTGAATATCTTGGATAATTTGTGCTCTTTTGGGAATGATGATGTTAGGATTCTAAAGAATTCTTTCCCTATATTTGTTTTCACTCTTCCGTCATATGGGGGGTTGTACCATATGATCTTTCTTTTCCTGTTCTTCTTGTGTCTGCTCATGTCATTATTGGGTCATATTGTAGTTTGTAGTTGTAGCCACTTTTGTGTAACGCTTCTTGATATTCAGCTGCAGCGTTATTGAATGCTGTTTCATTGCATGACAGGTTAGATAATCTCTTATTTATGCCTCTGGTATTGTTTTTAGTATGGAAGGTGGATGGTTACTTTTGATTTTACATAGACAGGTGTATCATTTGGTTTTTTGTATGGTTTATAATGTGCTGGTTGAGATCAAACGTTTATATCTAGATATTCACTATCTTTTTATTTGCTTCTATAGTGATTTTTAGATTTTGGTTTTGGAAGATTTTACACAGTTCTTTTTTCTTATTTTCAATGTTTCTAGGGTTGTCATTCAGCGCAGCGAGGCCGTCATCCCTGTACAGTCCGACTTGTTTTCCCAATTTCTTTGAATGTTAGACAGCATGAACTGTCCGACAAGTTCGCAAGTTTCGGCACCATCATACGATCCCATTGTGACATCAAAAGTTGAATTTTTTTGTTTGCGCTCTTGGTCCAGATTTCATTTTTGCTGTGTAGTAGAGTTTTCTTTGTATGGAAAATGATTTCCATTTCTGACCCTGATATTTCAGTGTATTTGCTGGCAAATTTTATAGCTTTGGTGAGCAGATCTTCATCTATAGATGTGTAGAAGTCTACTATATCAAATGTTATAAAAACTGTATTATCTTGCTTGTTGAGTTTCTTGAACCATTGTATGGCTTCGTATGTGTTTTTCCAGAGGTTGAGTTCAGTTTCTCTCTTATGTTTTTTATGGCTTTTTCTAAGATTTTTTTGCTAATTTTTCCTAATTCAGATTTGGATGGGTTTATCAATCTGCATGTTGGGTTATTCAGGAAGTTGGGTTTGTGGTCTTTAAGTGTTATGAAAGCTTCTCTTGCTGCTGTTGTCTCCATATATAAATATAAAAATATATATATATATATAATCTTTAAAGCAGGATCTAACCCGCTTTAGTTTGAATTTATGTTCTTAGCAGTCGTAGTATAAATAAAACTTGTTACCGGAACTGTTAAATAACTTTGTTACGATTGTGTTAACTACTTCGTCAAACAATGAACATATTGCACATGATTTGGACCTATATGTGTATAAAGCTTTAAAGCTGTTTAAGTATGAGGGACAGTTGCGTTTGAACGCTCTTGTCTATAACTGTGAATGACGTGGTGTTCTTATTTATCCCTCAACCAACCTCATAAAATGACACCGTTGCCTCTTTAACCGATGATTTCATTGCCTTCGGTGAATAGATTATTTTGAGTCTTGAGTCTTTCAGTGTCAGTTTCTTACTCTACTTCCGCCTCCGCCCCACCCCACAAACATCTCTTTCTGTCTGTCTGCCTGTCTTGTCCTGTCTGGTGCTGTTCTATCTGTCTGTCTACCTCTCTCCCTTTGTCTGTGTGTGTGTCTGTCTGTCTCTCTCCCACCGCACCCCTTCTCCGTCACTTTGTCTCTGTCTCTTCTGTCTGTCTGCTGCCTCTCTTTTCTCTTCTCTCTCTCTCTCTCTCTCCTCTTTTTCTGTCTCTCTCTCTCCTCTTTTTTCTCGTCTCTCTCTCTCTCTCCTCTCTCTCTCCTCTTCTCTCTCTCTCCTCTCCCTCTCTCTCTCCCCCCTCTCTCTCTCCCCTCTCCCTCCCCCCCCCCTCTGTCTCTCTCTCTCTCTTTGTGATCACGACTCCTGTTTCTCTCTGAACAGTCCTTCTAACCACAAGGATCTCTAATAGTCTTCCAAGGGTGATTGTCTCAGCGGTCAGTGCAACAGAGGGACTCTGCGGTATGCCCGTGTGCGTAGCATGTCTCCAACACAAAGAACATCCAGTGGTAAGATCACCCAACTGATAACTGTAGAAGTCGAAGGACTGACATCCACGTCAATGTCATTCATTGTCTGAGGCAAAGATCACTGACTGATCACAGAAGTCGAATGACTGACGTCCCGAACAATATATTGATTGTCTGGGGCAAAGATCGATGGACTGATTACTGTGGATCAGATTCGACGTTCGACTGCCTTATCAAGCATAGAGGATGTGTGTGTGTGTGTGTGTGTGTGTGTTGTGTGTGTGTGGTGTGTGTGTGTGTGTGTGTGTGTGTGTGCTTGTGTGTGTGTGTGTGTGTGTGTGTGTGTGTGTGTTGTGTGTGTGTGTGTGTGTGTGTGTGTGTGTGTGTGTGTGTGTGTGTGTGTGTGTGTGTGTGTGCGCGCGTCTTTTCTTCCCTTTGAATGGTACAGCAGTGTTGTTCACGTTTGATCAGATGGACTGTGATACTGACAGTAAAGATGTATATTATGATCTTGTGACATACCCACCCTTCCTCACCCCTCACCCCCCCCCCCCCCCCCCCTCCCTCAAAAAGGTAAATGTATGAAATAGATATGAAGAATACAAAACATGAAACAATAAGATGCAATAAGATGCAAATAAAATAGTAAATAAAGTTGTGAACAGTGGGAAAATTATTGATATCTTACTCCATTGTCCCCCCCCCCCCCCCCGCCCCGCTCCCTGCCCCCTCCCCCCGTCTCCGTCTGCCTTTCTCTGTGTCTGTCTCTCTCTGTCTCTGTCTGTCTGTTAATCTGTCTGTCTGTGTGTCTCTCTGCCTCTGTCTCTGTCTGTCTCTGTCTGTCTCTGTCTGTCAGTCTGTCTGTCAGTCTGTCTGTCTGTCTGTGTCTGTCTGAGTCTGTGTCTGTCTGTTTGTCTCTCTCTGTCTGTGTCTCTCTCTCTTGTTGTTTCAAGCACCAAATTAGATAGATAATTATGTCCGTATCTTCCCGCAGCCACGACGAAATTAATGTAATTTTACACTTGCGCAAAAGAAACGATGCGTCATATATTGGACTGAGACAAGTTCAGAGCTGGCTTCGCCCGTTCTCCCCAGTGAGGACAGGGTATCCACATCGGACAGGGACAAAGGCTGGCTGGAGGGTTGGGCTTCGTTTAGATAGACATATCTGTTCAGTCTCCTGTTTCAGGGTTCCTCCTCTTCTCCCCCCACCCCCCACCCCCCACCCCTAGTCCATCCCTCCTTCTCCCCCTCCCAGCCTTCCCTGTGCCGTGTGCTCGCTTTGGACCAACATTTCCAAAGAGGACGTAGCATTTTGGGATCAGTGTGCTGTTGAGCACTTTGGTACCCGCTCTTCTCTCTCTCTCTCTCTCTCTCTCTCTCTCTCTCTCCCTCTCTCTCTCTCTCTCTCTCTCTCTCTCTCTCTCTCTCTCTCTCTCTCTCCCTCTCTGTCTGTGTCTGCCTTTGTGTGTGTGTGCGCGCGCGCGCGCGCACGCGGGCGCGCGCGCGGCGTGTGTGTGTGTGTGTGTGTGTGTGTGTGTGTGTGTGTGTGTGCTGTGTGCGTGCGTGCGTGCGTGCGTGTGTGTGGTGTGTGTGTGTGTGTGTGTGTGTGTGTGTGTGTGTGTGTGTGTGCGCCAGTGCGCGTGCTTGCGTGTTGTGTGTGTGTGTGTGTGGTGTGTGTGTGTGTGTGTGGTGTGTGTGTGTGTGTGTGTGTGTGTGTGCGCGCGCGCGCGAGTGTAATTAGAACTAATTAGACGAAAGACAGGATGCGGATAACGGCCTTGATTCCCACCAAAGTGTGTTTGAGTTCCGCTCCGATTTTTGGAAGGTCTCGAATGACAACCGCAGGTTTTCGTTTCACATGTAGCGTATTGTAGCCATTTCTTCTTTTAACTCTGCTCGACGTATGTATAGGTTATTAGGAATAACAAGACCGAAACAGAAAGCAGCGAGAGCAAAATTCAGGTGGTGAGTGTGAGGGAGAGTCAGTTTGAAGATAAAAAGGCTGTTCTTCACGCTGTGAATTAGAAGCGCTTTTGCATTTATGTTTTAAATAGGTTTTTGGAAATACCGAAAATTTGCCCTATGGTTAATAAGTTGTGTGTGTGTGTGTGTGTGTGTGTGTGTGTGTGTGTGTGTGTGTGTGTGTGTGTGTGGTAGTTTTTACTATTGAATGTGTGTGTGTGTGTGTGTGTGTGTGTGTGTGTGGTGTGTGTGTGTGTGTATGTGTGTGTGTGAGAGAGAGAGAGAGAGAGAGAGAGAGAAGAGAGAAGAGAGAGACAGACAGACAGACAGACAGACAGACAGACACATACAGAGAGAGAGAGAGGCAGACAGACAGGCAGACAGAGAGACAGAGATACAGAGATACAGAGAGACAAAGACAGAGAGACAGAGACAGAGAGAAGTTCAACATTGCTCAGCACCGAATATGGAAGCAGTCACACTGACAACGCTGTTCAAAGGCCAAGAGAGGAACTAAGCGCACAGTTAAGACAGTCCCAATCCCTTCCCGTCACATCCAATCAGGCGCCTCAGCGAACGCCGTCACAGTGACGTCACCTCTGTCTGGACAGGCGGCCAAAAAGAAGGGGTGTGTGAGTAATCCTGGTGGTCATGACATAATAATGTTGATGTGGCCCATGACCATCTTTGGAGTGACGTCACACTGCGGTGAGAGGCCCTAACGGGATACAGACATGACTGCGGTGATGTCCTGCCCAGACAGAGAAATGGTTTGTTGGTTCTGAGGGATGTGAGGATGATAGTCTTTAGTACAGAAGATGAGAAGAAGAGGATAACGTTTTTTTTTGTTTTTTTTTGTTTTTTTTATAGAGGTGGGGTTTGTGTGCGGCGCGGTTGGGAAGGGTGGGGAGATTGTGTGTGTGGTGTGTGTGTGTGTGTGTGTGTTGTGT
>JAFLJL010014954.1:0-15725 GCA_018398815.1 Conus ventricosus | reverse complement strand
ATCGGATAGAGATTGGTGTCGCATAGCTGTGAACCACATCGCACGCGCACATAGCGTGCACACACACACACACACACACACACACACACGCACCACACACACACACACTCACACACACACACACACACATCAACACACCCACACACAACACACACACACACCCACACACACACAAGTGAAGAGGTGTTTCCACAATGCCAACAGTTTGTTGGTGTCTACTAGATCAATACTTCACAGGGCAATGACGTAACATCTTATTCAATCATTGAGCTGCGCGTCTCCCCTCAAGGGCAACTTAATCGAGGCTCCACTTAGCCCCAAGAGAGCCCTGTATGTGGCCTGGAATGAAATCCAACCCCCTCCCCCCACCCACGCCTCATCACCCTGGCAAGCCAGTCCTCCCCTTCCCCTCCTTTTGTGCGGCGAGTGTGCACCGTCAGTGAAGAGGGGCGTCAGGCTGTGACTGAATGGATGATAGACAGAGGACTGTGCAGCGTCAGTGAAGAGGGCGGCAGGGCTGTGACGTAATGGATCATAGACAGAGGCGGTGCACTGTCCAGTGTAGAGGGCGTCAGGCTGTGACCGTAATGGATGAATAGACAAGAGGACTGTGCACTGTCAGTGAAGAGGGGCGTCAGGGCTGAGAAGTATGGAATGAATAGACAGAGACTGCTCTGGGAAGAAAAAGGGAATCAAATTGGCTGACTTGTGCTTTCCGCATGTGTGGGTGGTGGTATGTGCGCCAAACATGTGTGGGCAGGTGTGTGTGAGTGGTGTTGGGAGTGTGTGTGTGTGGTTGTTGTGTGTGTGTTTGTGTGTGTGTTGTGGGTGTGGTGTGGTGGGGTCAGGTGGTATGTGTGGTGTGTTTGTCTGGTGTGTGTGTGGTGGTGTGATGTGTGTGTGTGTGTGGTGTGTGTGTGTGTGTGTGTGTGTGTGTGTGTGTGTGGTTGTGGTGTGTGCGTGTGTATAGAGGGGGAGAGGAGTAGCAAGCTTCTGGCATGAAGCGAGCAACCTACATTTCCAGGCAGGTTATTTGTAAGCATGCCTGCAAACGTGCGCGGGTGTGTGTTTATTAGGTGTGTGTGTTTGGTGGGTGTGCATCTATTAAATGCATACACGTGCATGCATGGTGATGCAGCTGTATGCATGCATGCATCTTGTGTAGGTGGTGTTTGTGTTGTGTGCGCCGCACTGCATGCGTGTGTGTGCATGCAAATGCATCAACAGGAGGGGGATAGGGTGATGTGCGGGTGGGGGTGCAGGGTTGTGTGTGTGTGTTGGTGTGGTGTGGTGTGTGTGTGTTGTGGGTGTGTGTGTGTTTGTGGTGTGTGTGGTTGGGTACACATGTTGCATATGAGGGTGCTGGTGCATGCACAAGTAAATTGTGCATGTTGTACGCGTGTGGGTGTGCAGGGGATGGGAGATTTGGGGTTAAGATGTGTGTGCAGGGGATGGAGATTGTAGATTGTGTGCAGGGGATGGAGATTGGTCGATGTGTGTGCAGGGGATGTATGTATGTGTGTGGGTTGATGACTGTCGGGTCTGCAACGCATGACTTGGCGCCGGGAATGACAGTAGGCGGGGTGCGGGGACACTGCTGCCAATAGGGTCGGAGCTGGTATGTTTGACGTCATCACCTGCCGACCTGTCCAAAACCGCGGCAGGCCTGGGCATTGGGTATTGACTGTCACCACCAGCAGACGTGTAACAACCATCGTATTCTTTGGACCTTCACTGGATCCTTGGAGTGTTGGACTTGCCGTTCTTCTTCAGTAGGGTTGTGCTACTTTGTGTGTCCTCTGCTTAAAGTTAACATTTCATATCACATATTTTTTCCATTATCATATCTCAGCTTGGTGACTATTCAAACTCCGATTATTGAATCAAGTGTCAGAAATATGAGCTGTGTGTGGTGGGTAAGGGAGGTGTCCATTCAGTGAAACAAACATGGTGGACAGGGTGATGATGTGTGGTTGCACCCACACGTCACACACACATCACACACCACACACACATGCACGCACGCACGCAGTACGCACACATGCATGCACGCACACACACATACACATCCGTTTTATTGTGATCCAACTCGCATCTTACTACCGCCCCTCCTGTTTTTTCCCTCTGCCTGTCCTGTCTGTCCGGTCATGTGTCTGTCGTGTGGGCAGGTCATCACAGGAGCTAGAGTTACGCTACTTGATTTTGTTTTGGCCTTGTGTTTAATTTCACATTGATGTTCGGGTTCGTAGGCAGATTTTCTAACTTATTTTTTATATAACAAAGCTTAGAGTAACCAGTTGAAACAGAGTGATCCCATAAAACAGACACAGATAAACCAGGTGAAACAGAGTGTTCCCATAAAACGGACACAGATAAACCAGTTGAAAAGAGTTATCCCATAAAACAGGACACAGATAAACCAGCTGAAACAGAGTGATCCCATAAAACAGGACCCAGATAAGCCAGTTTGAAAACACAAGTGATCCATAAAACAGGACACAGACAAACCAGTTGAAACAGAGTGATCCCAAAACCGGACACAGGATAAACCAGTTGAAAGAGAGTGATCCCATAAAACAGGACACAGATAACCAGTTGAAACAGAGTGACACCCATAAAACAGGACACAAAAGAATGCTCATAGATCACAGGGCTAAGCAGACAGGTGATTTGTTTTTTAAAAAACAGTTTAATCAAATAGTATAGATAGATGACACAGATAAAAAGGATAGATCACATTTTGTTGTAAAAGGCTATTCAAATAACTTAAAATCTAAAAAAAGAAAAGGTAGTACAATAGATTAAACATATACATACTCATACCTATATATCAAATTCTGATTCCGAAGGGGACAGAAAAAAACACAACAGAATGAAAAACAGAGATGAGAGAGAGAAGAAGAGAGAGAGAGAGAAGGAGAGAGAGAGAAGATGTGAGAGTGAGAGAGAAGAGAGATAGAGAGAGAGAGAAGGAGATCTTTAATAACCAAGGATGCAGATATTTAGGCCAAACCCAGCTTACAATCAGTCTTGTCACTGCATATATATTTCAGCACGTACATCCATACTGGACAATTGAAACAGCTACACGACACACACAGTGGTCAGCAACGTGATTACTGACATGGCCTTGTCAGCATATATGATTTTTCAGCACGTACTGCCATACTGGCAATTGACCATACAACACTACAAGCACAGTGTTCATCAACGTGATACTGACAGGGTGAGGGGTCAGAACCATAATATCAACACTACACCACAGTGTTCAATCAACGTGATTACTGACAGTTGGTGGTACAAGCACATGTTCATACACTGATACTCAGGAGGGTGGTCCAAACAGAAGGAAAGAAAAAGTCAAACAAACAAGCCAATCAAACAAAAGCTCAAAGAGAGAGAGAGAGAGAGAGAGAGAGAGAGAGAGAGAGAGAGAGAAGAGAGAGTCTGAGGAGGGGAGGTGGGGAGGTATGGGCAGAAAAGAGGGATGGTAGACAGATTGGGAGTGGGGTTGTGCGATTTTTATTGGATAGGTCCAGTTTACATGTCAGACTGGTGAATTCAAAGTATGCTTTACCAGAAAAACATTGCGATTGGACTTAATGATTTTGAACCGAAGAAACAATAATTAAGACATGAAATGCTCACGGAAATGTGTCCTTGAAAGTGTTTAAACCGTATTCATATCTAATAACTCGTGGAAAGTGAGTTCCAGATATCTGTCAAGAGGTAAGCTGGGCGTGTTTTTTGTTGATTAATGCTGGTAGGGAGAAGAAATTTATTTCGAGCCAGAAGAGCTGTTCGATCTTGTAATAAAAGGGCATTCACATAACATGACATAAGTAAGTTTTTCGAGATTGTAGTATAAAGGAGGCCTGGTTTGAATTCCAGTTGGTTACATAATACTTATCACAACCCACTTTACAAGATCTCATCTATCTTTTACATAATGGTGATCGGTCCTCCACTCTAGAAGCGTCATCTATCCTGTGACATAAGCATCATTGTATCCACCTGTAGAAGCGTCATCTATCGTTACATTTTACTTACGTATCCACTTTTAGAAAACGTCATCTGTCTGCTACATAATACATATTGCATCCACTTTAGAAACTCACCTATCTGTTACAAATTACGTGTTGCCATCCACTTGTAGAAACCTCATATACCGTTACATATTACTATTGTATCCACTTTAGAAACGTCATCTGGCTGCTACATATTACTTATTGTATCCACTATAGAAACCGCATCTATCTGTTACATATTACGTTATTGTATCCACTGTAGAAAACCTTTAAAACATCTATCCTGGTACATATTATACTCATTGTATCCCTTAAAAAACGTCCATCTATCTGTGTACATATTAACTCCATTGTATCCACGTTAGAAACGTCATCTGTCTATTACATAATACATATTGTATCCACTTTAAAACCTCATCTATCTGAAACACAATACTTTATTGTGTCCCACTTTAAGAAATCTCATATACTGTACATAAAAAGATTTTGATCCTTTTTAGAAAGCTCTCCATCTGTTACACATATATATATAGATAGATATATATATAGATATATATATAGATATATATATATATATATAATATATATATATATATAAATATATATGCTGAACAATTAATAGTGGGGGAAAAACAAGTGCAGGTTAACTAATTCTTCTCGTTATAGTAATGACTTGGCAGAGATTTGAACTTAAAAAAAAAAAAAAAACAAAAAAAAAATTGAAGAATGAAAAAAATGGGGAATATATATATAACTATGAGAAGCCCTCACTAGCTGCCTGAGGGAACATCATAATCTCTCTCGAAGGCACATTTATTTGTATTGCCTGCTCCTAGGCCCTTCGTCCGCTGCGATCGGCCTCATCGGAGACACGGCTGATCTGTTGTCTGGCTCTTGGTTCAAATAGAACACACCACAGTTCATAATCTGTGTGTTCTCAACCGCAAAGGTTCAAAAAGGTATCCTACACACCCCAAAGGCAGCCAGCGAAGGGTAGTAAAATGGAACAAAAACATAGGTTGGAAGGAAAATAAGGGGCTGAAAAACTAAAAGCCCTATTCAATCAGTTAAAAGAGGGACAAGCGTTGGAGCCTATTGCTTGAGGAGCCTTTCAAGAGCAGAGGTGGTCAAAATATGGAAACATTCGGAGTGGGGCCAAGCTCTGCTGTGCAATAACCTACACATAGCATTGTGGAGTGGCTAAGATTGTACAAAACAACCGTGACGTGATCCTGATGCGATGCAAATCTCCCACTGGTTGACCAACAAAACAATAGAACTGACAATTTAGTAGTGGGAAAACAAGGCAGTTAACATTGCTGCAGGCGTTCAGTATTGACTGGGCAAAAGATTTGAACTTTAAAAAAAAAAAAAATTGAAGATGAAGAAAAATGGGGGAATATATTATAACAGGGAGAAACCCTTCACTATCCTTGCCTGAGGACCATCATAATCCTCTCTCGAAGCACATATATTTTTGGTATTGGCCGGCTCTAGCCTTACGTCCGCTGGATCACTTATCCAGGGAGACACGGCTGATTGTGTCTGTGCTCTTGGTGGCATATATATATATAGATTGAATTCGATAAACAAAGCTGCTCGTATGTCGTAGATTGGAATAGGAATAGGGGAGAGACGCAATTCCATACCTGCATGGCAGATGTTTCTGCCTACTAAATTATGTGCTTGTGGTGGATGGGAAAAAATAAAATAAATGCTTCTCAAAATGAGGCCGTCAGCAAGCTTAATATCTCCAGGGGAGAGACATCCGCTGAACGGTGCTCGGGTACGTACCTTTGGAATTTATTCGTTTGTTGCATAGATATATTTATAATATATATAGATGAATATAACCAAAGATCCTAAAAATGATTTAAAAGTGCTCGACCCCCTTGGGGAGCTACCATTAGCATGATGTTAAAAAGGAAGGTAAAAAAAACTCAAGGTTTATATTTTGTATCGACTTCAGAATGAAATACAATCTGTTACATTGTTCCTTATTTAATACTCTTTACGAAACCCATGTATCTCTCACATAGCACACTTGTTCCATTTTTAAAAAACTTCATCTATGTGGTTCATAATACATATTAGTTTTCGATGTAGGTTCCCTGACGCTGAGTGTGCCTGCTGGTCATCACACTGTGCCCCATACTTGGTTTCAGACAGGATCATGGCAAGCAACCGAAGCCACACACCGGGATGTTGTGTTGGTGTTGTTGCTGCTGCCCTGCTGCTGCGGCTGTTGTCGTTGTTGCTCCTCGTCTTTATCATCATCATCATCATCATCATCATCATCATCATCTCATCATCATCATCATCAGCATCATCATCAGCAGCTTCTCTGCTTCTTCTTCTGCTTCTTCGTCGATCTTCGTCCTTCTTCTTCTTGTGTTTGTAGTAAGCAGCACGGAGAGGTGTGTGTGGTGTTGGGTGGGGGGTGTGTGGGTGTGTGTGTTGTGTGGGTGTGTGTGTGTGTGTTTGTGTGGTGTGGGGTGTGTGTGTGTGTGTGTGTGTGTGCATCATGTAGGCCTGCATGCCCATGGGGTGCATGTGTATGCCTCATCTATCTGTCCTCCTCTTCTCTGTCTGTCGGTGCTGTCTGCGGCAGGATTATGCATGTCTCTCTCTCCTCTCTCTCTCTCTCTCTCTCTCTCCTCTCTACCCTCTCTCTCTCGCTCTCTTCGCTCTCTCCTCCTCCTCTCCTCGCTCTCTCATAGCTTCCCTTTGCTTGCATGCATCCAAGGACCGTGTTACGATTGCAGTATTTTCCCCCCCAAAAAAAGGTCCATGAACATGCCTGTGGAGGGACTCCCCATACACCTAAGAACTGGTGCTAGAAGGCAGCACTTCGTGAAATGCCGGCTTCCTTCTGCACAATTGAAGGCCGAGGCAATCACTCGGTGATCGTTCTCCAGACTGACGACACTGCCCTACCCCTGCCAACCACAGTCATAATCACTGCAACTGTTTTCGGCAGATATGTCCGCCGCAAGGGAACCGGAGACAAACAAAGAGCAGAAAAACACAGACGGGAACAAAGATGAAAAGGCAAATGAACCTTCACATTCATCGCCACTTCTGGTTTATGTTACCCACCACGCCCTGTTGGTTTTTATAATACCGACAAAAGCCAGCAATACGAAGTGTTTGTGGGGACATGATGGCACTTGGAAAAGCCATTCTCCCACCCCTGCAGATATGATTCCTAGTGACAGTTGTGACAGTGAGTAGACTGCATCAAACCTCCAACGCAACACAGCTGTGACAGTCATTACAGGGCGAACAGCAAGACTGGAAACCAATCTTTCAGTGCGGAATCGTGTGAGGCAGGAGAGGGCAGTCAGGAAAACATGATATGGTGTGGGACAAATTCTGAGATGCTGATGAATGCAGGCTGCCCAAGAATCCAGATAAAACCGCAGCCCTCCACACTTCAGGTATGAAGACCGGAAAGACCACGCCAGGTGGAAATGAAAAGAATCCTGACACCTCCAATTGTCCCAATCGGAGAAAAGAGCAGGAGAGACAACCATTGCTGAGTAAGGGATCTACTTCACGGCAAGTCACCCGATGAGCAAGCCTGATGAAAAGCTGGCCATTAGTCGAATGTTGGTTGCTGCAGTGTACGAATCGAGTATTGCCTGTGCGACTTATAAACGCTAAGTCATTTTGATTGTTGTTATTGTTCCTATATTCTTCAACATTTGTAAATAAAAGGATCCTCTTCGTTTCAATAACCACCGGGATGGGGGGACATCTGCAAGCTCGAACACCTACACGCAGATCCTACAATGAACTCTGACACGCTACTACACTTACCTGTACATTTTCACTCACCTGGTACTGAGGACAAGTCAACAGTATGGCGTCTACAACGATCAACTGATATCTAAAGATTATTTCAATGTTCTGTCTGATGATTAAAATGCCTACGGTAATGTGTTTGCAAACCTCTGAAAAAGAAATGATTTCTATTACATGAAAGGTGATCGCTTATTGTTGGAAGGAAGGCCCAAGATAAATTGTAAATTGAGTTAGAAGTCGTTGGTGTGAAGAGGTGGCACTGCATTAAGCCTGTGCATTCTCATGGGGTGGGTGTCGTGTGTGACACGAAATCCTCGGACTTTTGGATGCAGTACGACGAGTATATTATTTGGGGACGATTGTTTAATTTACTGCCCTAAGCCTGGATTTGAAACTTTAATAAAGAAACAAAATCGTGATTAAAAATATATTTCGAAATCAGATAGAATACTAGAATTTGGAGAAATGTAAATTACAAATGATATTAAGAAACAGAAAATGAAGAAGCAATATTTGTGATTGAGTTTGAGGTATATGTGACGCCTCAATGTGCATAATGATGTGTTAAATGCTGCTGAAAGAAGGAATCAGTGCACAGGTGTAAATGGATGTAAGAAATGTGTGGATGCTTTATGTGGAGTGCAAAACAAAAAGGAGAATGTTGGGCTTAAAAAGAAACTCCAAAACCATAACATTATACTTAAATGTCGAAGGTAAGTATAGAAATACTTTTTTCATACATAGAAATTGCATGATGCTATGTTGAGTGATAATTTAGTCTCTGCTGTCAGTGATCATGGAGATCATTTATAAACTGTAACACATAAGTCCAAAACGAATAAACTGTCCGGTAACAACCTGTCGGTAAACTGTCTTTTTATTTTTGTCAAGCAATTTGTTTCTTGTGCACACCCCGCTAATGACCGATGGCCTTTAACAAAACACGTGTCTCGGTCGAGTTAAGTTCGAGTTATCTCTCTCTCCTGTCTCTCTTCCTCTCTCTCTCTTCTCTCACTCACTTCTCTCTTTCTCTCTCTTCTCTCTCTCTCTCTCTCTCTCGTCTCATCGCTCCTCTCTCTCTCTCTCCTCTCATCTTCTCTCTCTCTCGCTCTCCAACAATACAAGTAACTGAATATGCTCATACACATAATGTATTAATATATATATATAATATATATATAATATAAGAGAGAGAGGAGAGAGAGAGAGAGAGAGAGAGGAGAGAGGAGAGCGAGAGTGAGAGAGAGACATATATAGAGATATATTCACCGAACAGAGCATAAACATGTCCTATAAAAATCCAAAGAGCTCAACCGTCTAGGAGCAACATCTGTTTTAAAAATGAAATTCTAAAATGAAGTCTAATATCTAGCTATCAATCTATATATATATTATATATATATATATATATATATATATAATATATATATATATATAGATATATATATATATATATATATACTGCTGATCAATTAAATAGTGGGAGAAAACAAGTGCCGGTTAACAATTCTTCAGTCATTATAGTAAATGACCTTGGCAAAGATTTGAAATTAAAAAAAAATAAATAAATAAAATAAGCATGAAAAAAAAATGGGGGGAATAGATAATAAATTAAGAAACCCTTCACTAGCAGCCTGAGGGAACCTCGGACCTCCCCTTCGAAGGCAGATCTATTTGTATGGCCTGCTCCTAGCCTGTCGTCCGCTGGAATCGACTCATCAGGGAACACGGCTGAGTGTGTCTGTGTCTGGGGTCAATAAGACACACCAAAGTCCCTCTTCTGTGGTGTTCTCATCACCAAGGTTCAAAAAAGAATCCAACAAGCACTGCCCCCAATGCACCAGGAAGGAGGTAGTAAAAGGAACAAAAGGAAAAATGTGGAGAGAAAAAAGTGATTAAAAAACTAAAGCATTATGCTAACAGTATCAAATGTAGGGGGACAATCTTTGAGCCTATGCTTAGGATCCCTCAAGGATGCAAGGGAGATCAAAAGATATGGAACATGTGAGTTCACTCCTCGGTTCAATAACCCAGCAATTGTGAGTGCTAAGAATTTACAGAACAACCTTTACCTTGATCTCCTAAGAGATGCAATCTCCCACTGTGCGACAAACATTAGACTGCCTGAACAATTAAATAGTGAAAAACCAGGCAGTTAAAAATCTTCATCATTTTATAATGACTTGGCAAAATTGAAATTAAAAAAAAAATAAATAAAAAAATTAAGAAAAAACAAGTGGGGAATATATTATAAATAGGAAGAACCCCTTCACTAGCAGCCCTGATGGAACCATCGGACCCCCCTTCAATGGCAATCTATTTGTATGCCGGCTCCTAGGCCTTTCGTCCGCTGGATCGACCTTCATCAGGAGACACGCTGAATTGTGTCTGTGCTCTTGGTGTCAAAATAAGACACAACCAAAGTCCATAATTCGTGGTGTCTCATCCCCAAAGGTTTTCAAAAAAGAATCCAACAGCACCCCCAAAGCAGCCAGCCGAAGGGTAGTAAATGGAACAAAAGGAAAATTGTGGAGAGGAAAAAAGTGATTAAAACTAAAAGCATTATGCTTGCGCGACTCTGAATATTTTTACATGGTCTACAGTGATGTAATTTTGTTCCCAAACTGTTCACAAGTGCAGTGGCGGCGTAGCGACGAGGACTAATTCAGTCCATTTCGGGGCGGAGGAAGTTGAGGCGAATTGTCGATACGCACGTGGCCTGAGAAAAGCGTCGATGCATGCATGGAATGTGTGTAAACAGCTTCATCAGGAAATGTGGAGATCTCCTCTTGATTGCGGTGTGGGCCTTTTCTTTCCTGGTCTCTTTGTTGCACTGCAGCTGTTCTTTGCTTCACATAAATGTCCTCGTGTGGCTAGCGTAGCGCATCTAGTTTGATCCATACATCGTGTCAAGGGTGATGTTAACTCGGTCATGGATGTTTGAAGAATGTCCTTTGAAGCGTTGTCTCTTACCTCCATGGGATAATTCCTCTTGAGTAGCTGTTGGTCGGCATGCAAGGTAACATGAACCTGCCCAGTGAAAGCCTGAAACAGTGCACGGTGGTGACTGCTTGGCAGCTTTACTTGGTCAACACCTCATGGCATGGGGATTTGTCTTGCCATTTGAGTCTAACAAATTTCTGAGGCAGCCTGTGTGGAAGTGGTCACTTCCTGGCATGCTGTTGGTACACCTGTTCATCGTGTCAATTATGCATAGAGGGTTGGGGAGAACGACCTGCCTGTATACCTTCAGCTTACTCCTCTGTCCGATGCCTCTTCTATTCCAAACATTGGTTGAGGTGTGCCAAAGGTTTGCACTTGCTTTTGCAGTTCTGACGCTAACTTCCATCGTCCAATGGTGGACATCGAGACAGTATGCTGTGAAGGTAGGTGAATGTACTCACCACAGCAGGCCTCACACAAATTGATGTGATGTTAGGCTCAGGATAGGGTCCTGCCTGATCAATTGATGCCAAAACTTTCGTCTCATTGCATTAATGTGGAGACCGAAGTTGGCGTAGCCACAGAAACTTGTCGATGAGTTGACTGCAATGTCATTTCTGACCCAGCATGTACGGCGCAGTCATCAGCAAACAGAATCCCTGAGGATATGAGGATATCTTCATCACCGTAGCTTTTGCCAGGAAGCTCTTGAAGGGTAATCGCTTCGCATCTGCTCTGAATCTGATGTTGAAGCCTGCAACTCCGTCTCTGAAGGCGTCATCAGCATTGCAAAAACAGAGGCCGAACAGAGTGGGTGCAAAAATACAGACTTGCTTTACACGCCATGTAGTGACAGGAAGGGGTTAATGTCTCTTCATTGTTCTGGATTCGGGCCTGAAATTCCAACCATGAATTGCCGCACCATAATATAAATTGGGGAGGGAGGGGACAGTCCCATATTGGTCATGATTTTCCACAGACCATCTCTACTGAGCAAAGCATCAAAGCCTTGGTCAGGTCGACATCGTGGAGAATCAGATTGGCATATTTTGGTTCCTGGGGACATGTTTACGTTCTAAGGTGGACTTAACCAGAATCCGGCAATATCTTTGCTTGCTGGTAGAAAGAAGGATATGCCTTGTAGTGGTCCACAAGCTGGGATCTTCCCGTTTGGTGGATTGCACAAGTGGAAAATGGATGCATCTTTTTGAACTCCTGAGGGATGGTCTCCTGGCTGCCACATAAGAAGAAACAAATGGTGAACCAGTAATGGATTCTGAGCCACAAGCTTTGCCAGTAACAGCAAACATATTGCTCTGGGGTCCCCTAAGGGTGGTGGTCATCCATGTCCCTCGCACATGGCACTTGAGGGGCGCGTCACTGGGGTTTTGGTCACGGATCGATGATGGGTGGATTTAGGTACGCTGTTGAAGTGGTTCCGCCCGCTGTTCTAAGATCTTTTCTCGTCAGTATTCAATGTTGTTCCATCGGCACTGATAGAAAGGGTGATTCGCTGGTGTAGTCCATATATTGCTTTCAAGTAACATCATAAAAGTTCTTAATATTCCATGCCTGTCAGCCTTGTCCGTGATCGTCGGCTCAGGCTGTTGTTAGCTCAGCCACATGCCATCCTACATCGTTTGTCTTGATGTTGTTGTTTGCTTGTTTGTTCAGTTGTGGGGTTTTCTTGAACTGTTCTGACGTATGCTGAATGAATGCCTATTTTTTTTGGGTGTGGCCTTGCTGTTACTGAGGTGATCCTTGTGCAGAAGAAGTATCGGATACGAGCTTCTCCGTCTATTCTACGTGGTCTAAATGCTGCAAAAGTTTTTCCAAAACTGCACAGTCCGCAAGTCTATGCCTATGAAAAGTTTTCATGATGGACCAGGAATACTTCCTAAATGACTGTCTTTTTTCTTTGTCTATCCAATTTGGAATTTTTATGATGGCTTTGCCCCTAGAATGTCTATACAAACTTCGCTTGTGTATGAAAAATATGCTCCAACCAAAGCTAGTTTCTTGTAAAAGCTATACACCCCCATCCCCAAACAAAGAAAAAAAGTGAAGTTACTGTGTGGGCGGCGCTTTTTTCCCTATTATTTCCCAAATTTTTATAATTGGAGGCATTAAGCGAGGTAACATTACTTCAACATCTCTAGATATTGTTCCCTCGAATCTACTCTCGATGTCTTGTGCACAACACTTTAAGAGGAATAAAGATTAACTAAAAACAAAACATTCAGCTATTTCATGAATTGTAAAAACGACACAATTGCAAAATTTGTTCGTTTGCTTGTTTTTTCAAGTAGTGAGTTTGCTAAAGCCACCTAACGTAATCAAACACTGGTGGATCACCTCCACGTCAATCAATTTTTCACCCTACGCAGAGCAGTACAAATTTGCATACATTCCATTTCATATAGTTTGATCAGTAAACCAATCTTTACACAAGGATGGTCTTTTGTACAGTCCACTAGTGGTTGTGAACGTGCAACAGTGCTCAGTTCTGTCCTGTAAAACAGTGTGTGAAAACGTCCTGCCAGCAACCTTAAAATCATGCCTGATAATGTGTACAACAGCATATAATGACTGCCTCCCGCAACTGATCAGCAGGACTGTTTTATGTAAAGAAACATCATGGTCAAATGCTTTTGGGAAACCTGTCAAACTCATAGAAAAAAATTTTGAAGCGGTACCACAATTTACACATCTGTGCAAGGATTATTTACGGCAGCTATCATTAAAGGAGCCATTTCTGCTCTTAAAAACGATGTACGTCATGAGAAATTAGAGGACATTCTACACAGTGGCAGATCGGACGGACAGTCCCGTGTGAAACACATCTCCATTGTGCGCTGCGTGGTGAAGGACACCAGAGCGCATTCCTGACTGATTTCACACATCAATTATTACACACATAGATAGCTATGCTGAAATAAGTGTCATAAATCTAATCATGTTCACAAGAACTTGTTATTTCAGCTTTCAACGCATTGGTATTAATATCAAAAAGCGATACAGACTATCGCGGTATCAGATACAAAAACGAAGTATAGTCTGATAGAACTAACTGAAAAAAAACATACACACACCACACAAAAAACGATAAGTGCGAGTATAGGTGTCACGGCGAAGTGTATCCCACCCTCATTCGCTTAAAGCAAAATCCGCTCTTCTGAACTTCATAGTTGAATGAAAAATCCTTATTTTTTCATTTGCCTGAAATTGCTGAAGCAAGTTGTAGTTACAATCTTTGCCATAACCAAAAATCATTTCGCATCGCTTTGAAAGTGGTTAAAGTACCATCAGACATACAAAGGGGTACTAACCCCCTCCCCCTCCCCGCATTGCCTCAAAAGTACACAACCATTTTCATGATCTCTCTATTCTGTAAACGCTTCGAAATCACATAAACAGCTGCTTGCTTACTGTCTAATGCTTTCAGTATTCCTTTCATTAAAACCATCTGGTTTTGGGCAAGCCACTCACACAGTGTTGACTAAACCTAGTTGATTGATGGCTGACTATTATAAATAAGTATATTATCACAGTTTGACAAACCTAGTTTGATTGTGGTTTACTATTATAAATATTTATATAATCACAGCTATCTCTATGTGCATGACCAAGCGTTTGTAAAAAAAAAAAAGTGGTTTAATAGAAACTCTTAAGACTCGTAACAGTAAGCCCACCCCCTGTGGTACATTGCTTTAACAGTTTTTATTGTTATCTGTGTTTTTAGATTACCTCTTAAATTCCAGACTAAAAAAGTGGACCCTATCATTTTCTTAAAGAAAAATATAGAAACTGCTTACAACATTGTAAAAAAAAACACACCAAATGTGAGAGTTCTTGCATGTTCTTTGATGCCAACCTTATATTTTATCAACATTTATGTTAATAAAAAAGGAAAATCGAAATCTATATCACTTGAAAACCTTCAAAACTGAAAACCTTTTCAAATGACCATCACTGCTTGTGTAGCAAGGCAAAGAATACGGCCTGTTTTATAATCTTTATCGTTAAGTTTTTAATCGTGTGAACCAATCGACAATAAGTAAATATGGTGACGTCCTATGTTTCCATGTGAAAAACAGAAGCACAATGATTCTGTTTTGATCCTAGTCAGTACGTTCATTTTGAATTGTTATGGCGAATCTAACACTGGATTAATGGCAAATGCAGTTCATTTCCGGCTGAAATTACACAAACAATATTATCAGGATCATTGGATATTTTGGGTATTAAACCTGTTGATCTCACTGAAAAGAGCCGTAAACACACAGGACACCTCAGGTGACTTATGAAACACTGTATTAGGGTCAGCCAGATGCACTGGTACGCAAACAAAGATGACGTCCACGACTGGAACATGTTAGATCAGACAATGGATATGTTTATTTCAAATATTCGGTTCTTTCCAGACGAGGAGGTGAGAGAGAGAGAGAAAGAGAGAGAGAAGAGAGAGAGAGAGATAGAGAGAGAGAGAGAAAGAGAGAGAGAGAGAGAGGTGGGGGGGAGATATTAAGGAAAGAGAGAGAGAGACGACTGACGAGACCAGACGGATGACGGATGGACAGAACCGAAGGATAGCAGACAGAAAGATACCGACACAGATGGAGAGTTTAAGCACTGGAATGGAACAACAGACAGAGACAGGCTGAGATCCCTTGCCATCGCCTCAATCACGGACGGCACAGAAGAGGATTGAAACTGAACTGCCCGGTGTTATCCATGGGTGGGTTGTGACTGATCCAATCGGTCAGGCTGAACGTTTAAAACGGCACCAGAGAGGATGAACCTGAACTGGCCCGGTGTTTGCCGGTGGGGGGGGGGGGGTGGGGTGAACAGATACAGATCGGTCCAGGCTGAACGTGTAACGGCAAGGAGTGATTGAACCTGAACTGTCTGGGTGTTATCCATTGGTTGGTGGTGACCCTAGATACA
>JAFLJL010014951.1:11520-16765 GCA_018398815.1 Conus ventricosus | reverse complement strand
ATATATTTTTTCACCCCCCCCCCCGTTCCCTACTCCCTCCCGCCCTTCCCTGCTAAGTCTGAGTCTTCCTCCCTCCCTGCTCACCCCCCCCCCCCCTCTTCACTGTCGTCTTTTGTCTGTCTGTCGTCTCTCTCTCTCTCTCTCTCTCTCTCTCTCCTCTCTCTCTCTCTCTCTCTCTCTCTCTCTTTCTTTCTCTCATCCTCGTAAAAATTGTTTAGTCATAAAGGCCTTGCGCCCCCCCCCCCCCCCCGCCCTAGAACAAGGGGGAGGGGGGAGGGATGGGGGAAAGAGGATGGGGAGGGCTGTCTTGTCTTGTCTCTTTCATCCTCGGGGCCCATTCTTCTTTCACCACCTCTCTCTCTCTCTGTGTCTCTTTTCTGTACCTCTTCTCCTCCTTTCCACGGTCCCCCATCCCCTCGCCCCGCCCCTTCACCTCTCTTGTCCCACACATCTTTCCAGTCCACGTGGAGTAGATCATATTAGCAGGTGGGCATGATTCACAGAGAAGCACGCACAAGTGGTGACGTGGGAAGATACTGTGTGGCCTGCGTCGTCGTCGTCGTCACCACCACACCACCACCACCACCGCCATCATCGTCTTCTTTTTTACCCTGCATCGTCATGTTCAGGGTGGTATCATCGTCGTCATCTTTGCCGTCTGTGTCGTTTTCGTCAGCATCCCCGTTGTGTCGTCATCGCCTTCAGCCCCCTCCCCCCCCCCCCCCCCCCCCCGCGCTTTCCTTCATCGTCATCGTCATCGCCACCGTGGTTATCTTCGCCACCGTGGTTATCTTTGGCGTCGTCATCAGAATTGTCACCGTCGTCGTCGTCGTCACACGACCGTGATGAGCATCATCGTATCACCGCTGTCGTCAGTTCTGCAGTGGCTTTCATCATGAAAGTCGTCATCACCACCACCATCGTCGTCGTCACCACCATCATCATCATCATCGTCGTCGTCGTCGTCACCATTGTCATCTTCATTGTTGTCACCACCACTACGGCATAGTCTTGACGTTACTATTACCACCACCACCACCTCCACCACCACGACCACCACCATCATCACCACCACACCACCATAATCATCATCAGTATCACGATCGCATCATTATCTTCATCCTCTCTGTTATTTTTGTTAATTAACATCACCACCACCACCATAGTTGTCATCACCGTTATCAGCAGCGTTTCTGTCACCATCACCCCCCCCCCCCCCGTCATCACCATCACCGTCACCATCGTCGACATCGATACCTTCACTATCATCTTTGACGTCACCATGAACTTGATAGTATAATTGATGCAGAGTGCGGTTGACGACACGACACGGGCGATTGTCGGGGAACTAGACTGGTGGGACACGGGTTTTGCTTTAATGATTGTCCATCGTCTGGCTGGGGCGGCGTTCATTTCGCATGGTCCCAGTGGCGGCGGGCTGTTGGTGCTTTGTGTTACAGCTGGGGCTATTGATTGTACGAGGTCGGCTTGACTGTCGCTCACATAAATGGGTTATGAATGTGTACACACGCGTGAGCGCGCGTGTGTGTGTGTGTGTGTGTGTGTAGTGTAGTGTAGTGTAGTGTGTGTGTGTGTGTGTGTTGTGTGTAGTGTGTGTGTGTGTGCGTGTGCGCGCGCGCAGTAGGAAGGAGGAGGGGTAGGGATTTTGAGGGAGGGAGGGGGGGGGGGGGGGGGGGGGGCTTGCTGTGTTTGCGTGAATTCGTTATTCGGTTGGTCCATTCAATAAAAGAGATCACACTTGCTCTTACCACACACACACACACACACACACACACACACACTCTCTCTCTCTTTCATACACACACCACACACATGCATGCACGCACGCATACACGCACAACACACACACACACACACACACACACAACACACACACACACACACACACACACACACACACACACTCTCTCTCTCTCTCTCTCTCTCTTCATACACACACCACACACATGCATGCACGCACGCATACACGCACAACACACACACACACACACACACACACACACACACACACACACACACACACACACACACACACACACACGCACGCACGCACGCACGCACGCACGCACGCAAACTCGCATATCACGCATGCACGTGCACGCACGCAAGTGCGCTCACGCGCGCACACACACACAACACTCACACGCACACCACATACACACACACACACACACACACACCACACACACACACACACACACACACACACACACCACACACGAACGCACGCACGTACGCATGCATACTAACGCTTTTGTTCCCTTTTCGCTCTCTCGCTCTCTCTCTCTCTCTCTCTCTCTCTCTCTCTCTCTCTTCGCACGCACGCACGCACGCACGCACACACATACACATGCGCGCGCACACACACACACACACACACACACACACACACACACACACACACACGCGCGCGCGCGCACAGAGAGAGAGAGAGAGAGAGAGAGAGAGAGAGAGAGAGAGAGAGAGAGAGTCGGGATGTGGACACTAACCACAGGTCATTGTCACAGCCCAGTAAACCGCCGGGGGTCGATGTGACGTCAAGACCGTCTCGGTGCATGTCACTGGATGCAGTGTTCAAACGGGTAGTTGCCCTGGGTTCTAGCCCTTCGAAAACAGCCCCTAGAGGGTAAGGCAGCGGGGAGGGGGGGGGGGGGGGGGGGAGGCAGGGCAGGCTGGGTGGATGGGTAAGCTTCACCTGGAAGTTTCCCTCGGAAAGGGTGGGAGAATGGGGGAGGAGGGGGGGGGGGAGTCGGGATTGACCCTCCCTGTTCAACAAGCTGGGGTTGGTGGTTCTGTGTTATCACCGCCGCCGCTCTCTTTGGAACCTTCCACGACTATCATTGTCATGAGGTGATTCAAGCCTGCTTGAATCTTTCTTTCAGTATACATCCGTGTGTGTGTGAGTGTGTGTGTGTGTGTGTGTGTGTGTGTGTTGTGTGTGGTGTGGTGTGGTGTGTGTGCGAGTTGTTTACGTGTGTGTGTGTGTGTGTGTGTGTGTGTGTGTGTGTGTATGTGTGTTGTGTACGCGTGTGCGTGTGTGTGTGTGTGTGTGTGTGTGTGTGTGTGTGTTTTTCTTCAGTCTTTTCCTTTTATTTTTCCCTCTATTTTCATAGTTGGGACGTATTTCTTTCGATGTAATCTTGTCTGTTCTTTTTTTCCCTTCTTTTTGTCGTCAAGTTCTCTCTTTCTTTCTTTCTTCCTTCCGTTCTGTTTGTTTCCTTCTCTCTTCTTTCTTTTTCTTTTTTCTTTTTTTTCATTCCTTCTTTTTCAGTTCTTCTTACTTTTCTCGCTTTCTCTCTTTCATTCTCTCTTTCTTTTCTCCTTTCTTTTTCTTTCTCGTCACACACACACACACACACACACACACACACACACACACACACACACACACACACAAGACAGTTCTTTGAATGGAAATCTCCGCTTTAAAAGAAAGTAAGAAAGAAAGAAAGAAACAAACAAAAAAACACTCAGAACAAACAAGATCTGTGGTAGACCAATCGGAAATCGGAAATATCCGATAGGGCGAATGCACGAAACGACAATGAACCTTCGTTGCACGGAAAATGTCCTATAGGACAAATGCAAAACTATGATACAACATTCTGGTTGGAAATTCCACAAAACGACTGAAAAAAAAACCGATAGACCGCTATGCACTCGCGCGCACGTGTGTACATACGTGTGTGTGTGTGTGTGTGTGTGTGTGTGTGTGTGTGTGTGTGTGTGTGTGTGTGTGTGTGCGCGTGCGTGCGTGCCTGCGTGCGTGTGTGTGTATGTGTTCTATCTGTCATCTCCAACATGGTAAGTACAAAAACTACTATCGCACAGACCGTCCTTAACACGTGGAATCCTCCGACAGGACAAACACAGAACTGTGATAAACTATTGGTACATTGGATATCCCCGACAAGACAAATGAAAACCTACGAAAAAAATATCCTATTGGACAAATTAGTGTAAAATTACTGAAGGCCGTGGTTTTATTGAAAATTTCGGATAGGAGGATAGGATAAGATAATGTTGCTTATAGCCCAGCCGACCGCAAAGGGCCACATCAGGGCTGTTTCCGATAGGAGACAAATGCAAAACAACCTTAGACTGGCTATACATCGAATACCGTCATTTCATCGGAAAAAATTCGATAGGGTAAAGACAAAAACAATTATACACTGTCTTTACATCGAAAGTCTCCGACAGGACAAGAACATAGAATTCAAAAGACCGTCTTTATACCCGCTATCTCCGACAGGACAAATCCAAAACTACAACTGATTGTCCTTACATCGGATATTTCCGATAGGGCATGAATGAATGCAAAACTGTCATAAACTAATCTTAAATAATTGTTAGCAAACCGCCAAGAGAAACGTGGACAAACGAGTCACAAGACAAAACTGTGTTTTGTCTTGTGACTCGATCGTTTGTCCACATTTCTTCTGGCGGTTCGCTGACATTTATTTAAGATTTGTTTAGATTCCCGCCTGCAGTCATCTCACTTTGCAACTTGTCATAAACTGTTCTTACATCGGAAATCTCCGATGAAGACGAATCTCTCTCTCTCTCCACCCCCCCCCCCCCCTTCCCTTTTCCATCCTCCTCTTTCTCCTCCCCACCGTCACAAAAGAAAGAAGACAGAAAGAAAGAAAGAGAGAAAAAGGGAAAGAGAGAAAGAAGAAAAACAATAAGACAATGAACTGTGATTGACCATTTACCTGGAAAATATCAGACATGACAAAATGCCGTCAGGTCAGTCGCAAATGAAGCGACCGTTAGGTCGTGTTCGTCCGTCGAATCGACTAGGACCACATCAGTCATCTTGGGGTTAAGGGGGTGGGGGGGATTGAGATGATTTGTGGATGCGCAGGTGGATGATCAAGCCGATGAGTGCACGGAATGAGCGGTGACAGCTTGGACAGGGAATGTGGGAGACCTGCTCTTGCTTGCTGGCGCGGGGCTTTCTTCGTCTGTCTCTTTAGTTGCCATGCACAGTCCTCCTTTCTTCACAATAAACTGCCACCTTTGTGGAAAGAGTAGCGCCGTCTATCTCGATCCGCAGCAGTTTGTGTTCCCACCTGTCAGGGTCGATGCGAAACGCTTTCAAGGATGGGTTTTTTTTGGACATTTTTAAGTTTCAAAATGGAGTGACTGACGGCGCCGAACGAAGCAAAATTTAGAAAGAGAGTTTGTTCGTTACCGCCAATGACATTGACAAACAAAGCGC
>JAFLJL010014951.1:1520-4020 GCA_018398815.1 Conus ventricosus | reverse complement strand
AATATTGATTTTGTTGCTTGTTGTTATGACTTAATATCCTCACCATTGTGAAGAATGACGACGGTAACTTTAAGACTGTCAACGCCTAAGTTTTGCCAGCTAATTAGAATTCCCTTTAGAAGGACGTCACTAACGCCACAGCCCCACCCCTTTTCCACATCTTTTAAGACAGAAATTTCAAATATCATTGTGAACGTGTCTCCTAATTTCATTTGCGGAATGAACTGTAATTTTGTAGAAGCATCTTTCAAAACCGATTCTCTTCTGTGGAGGATGTACTGTTTATTCCCATACGGCTTTATTTCAATCTCTTTTCGACTATTGTCCTCTGGCATAAGACTTACATGTAAAGGACCTGAGTTGAATGCTTTTCTGAATTTTTTTTGATGGTTAAAAAATGTAAATGGGCTTATGAATTCAAATTTTATGTCCCATTCTAAATTTGGTTCTAAGTGCCATTTGCTGTCAGGTTTTCGAACTATTTTATATTCATACTGGCCAGCATTATTTGCTTCTACATTGCGCAGTTGTTCTAGTTTAGGAAACTTTTTTTTGTCGCCAACCTCTTTGCGTTTATAATCACCATCTTTAGTGTACTCAAACCATACAAAGCGCCTATCTCGCCATTCTGTTCAAAGTCCGTAACGTCTGCAAGGTCTTTTAATTCTAAAGTTATACACCTCACAGGCGCTAATGTAACTCCCGATTCTTCTGGCCCATGCGACATTATTTTTTAGTACAGTTTATTATTTTATTTCTAAAACAATGTGCAGGTTATCACATTTCACGACTTTCCCTGTTTTGTCTGCAATTTTTATATTAAATGATCCGACCCTCCCACAAACTAATCTTTTTAAACTGTAATTAGGGAATTGTATAATTTCATAATCGCAATATGCAGCTTTCCCCGACGGAAGAGCTCTTTAAAACAGTTGAGGGCCTTCCATCATATAAGTTTTCATCAGTGCTCAGCTCATCCAAATGAACATAGAGTAATGAATGTAATGCAAGATCGAGCGGACTTTCCCCCCCAAACGTAGTTTCATCTGGCGCAGCACTAAAAACTATGAGTGGGTAGATTGCCAGTTGTAAAGCCTAACATTTTAGCTAGCTCTCTATCAAAAAAGTAAGATACTTCTTCAGGCTTGAATGTTAACATTGTTTTCAGATTCGTATTGTTAAGTTTGAGAGTAATGTCAAAGTTACTCATTGCTTCTTTTAGTGAGCAAAACCCGTAATAACCATCAGGTATTGTTAACTGGCTAATTTTGGTCCCTGATTTGGTAACTTTTAGAATCTTGTTATTCTCCTTGGCTTTGCTTATATTAAACCATACGACTTTGTAAAATATTTCATGGAGCGCGACCGTTTTAGTTCCGCAACCGTTATCAATAGCATGTTCTAAAAACGAAGGGCGGTCTTGAGTTGTTATTGTTACAAACATTTTTTTAAACGAAATAAAAATGACTGCATTTAAATATACTGATGCAAAATATTCTGCTGGACCGCACTACAATCTTAAAAATATAACAACTGATACTCTTGACATTTCTGTGACTCAGTCTGACGCCTTTCAAGTAAAGGTTAGTACTCCATTAAACAGATATCTTAACCCTCCTATTAAAAACGACTACATCCCAAAAGTGTGGTTTAGTCATCCGATGCAGTTTTATCAGAACCAGTTAAACTTTGCTGTGTTTTGTGCATCAACTGGGTGTGGAGTGTCGTATGCTGATCATTTAAATCACCCTGATCCTTTGGTGAGGTCAGTGTTCAGATTTCATTTTTATTACACCTTCAGACGTATTTTGACTGAACTGCAAGCGCCATTGCCAAATGACAAACCGTTTAATCCATTCAGCAACAGAATAGACATGAAGGCTTTTGAAAGGATCTGTAACGAATTCAATATTAAGGCTAAGACAGACTTTAGACAAAAGTTGGATCTTAATCATGGGTTAGGCACCCCTTATTTTTGGGGCGTGCACAGAAAGTATAACTATGACTGGAATCCTCCTTACACATCTTTCTCTTCAGGCACAACTGTTCACCTCGGGTCCATAGAGCAAGAGCATAAAACAGCATGGACAACATTTATCTTAGACACTTCTAAGGGCCTAACTAAAGCAGGAATAGAACGAATAAACGACTCTGTTCGTACTTACGTTTGGTGTTTGCTAGGGTCGCAAGCACAAACGAGATCGAGCATAACTGATCCTTCTACTGGCTTTGATGCACAAAAACAATACTTAGCAAATTTAGAGGATGCCATTAATTCTACAGTTGATTTGCCTTCAAGTATTAAAAGGTACCAAAATGTTTTACAATACGCAAGATCGAAAGTAGACTTTGCTGTTGGCACTGGTTTATACATGCTGCCTTCTGACCTCAGACTCCAGATAGGAACAATAATAAACTACAATAATGAAATCCTCGTGGCAGGCAATGACAGAAGTCGGAAAACGAAATAATTCTGAGCCAGTAATATTGCAGCAGTAAA
>JAFLJL010014950.1:42986-54492 GCA_018398815.1 Conus ventricosus | reverse complement strand
GAGACCTCGATGAGGGAGCAGCTCTGTGGTCCTCCTGCAGAGGCTCCGCCATAGTACAGCAGCCTTGGTCAACGCCTCCAGAGTTTTCTGTCTGAATGAACGAAGAAGAAAGGAGCACACACGTAGGGTAACTCTTGCCCCGAGAAGAATGATTATAGACGCCTGACTCCAAACGAAGGTTGCTCGCGACAGCCGATCTCCTAGCAGAAATGACATCACAAGAGCGACGAGGGGACATCACCCATGGCATTTTCTGACGATCGATGATCTCACTTGTGAGAGCTTCGAATCGACTTTTCCGACGTTGAGTTCAATTCTTGAGCAAACTGTTCTAATATCTTGCGCACAGAATTCGACTGAGTATCTTGAGAGCTCGGCTTCGCCTCCCCCCCCCCCTCCCCCCCCCGTCCCCCATCTTCCCCTCTTCTCCACCTTTTCTCTGCCAAGCTGATTCAAAGAGATCAGAGGTCTGGCACTGTGGCAGTTAGTTCTGGTAAGAGATGAAGCAGGAAGTGTGGAGACCAGTGTACTGAGGGCTGTCTGTTCGGATGTTATTCAGCTGTCGATCACACGTGGCTAAAAGACAGGCGGATGGCACACTTTTTCTTTTCAGATGGTAACAACACGATAGTGTTAGATGAAAAACAAACAAACAAAAAGCATAAAAAACACAAGAAATTCAAGAACACGTCCAGGTTCTAGCATCACTACCACTACAGCTAACAAATTATGCGCATACGCACATGTCATGTGACAAGGATTGACCAATCACTAAACGATGAATAATGACGTAATATATGTGTGAATGTGAGAAATTACGTAAATAGTCACGTGTACTTTTCTTGAATCGATCTATGTATAAAAAAAAGAAAGAAATATACAGACATTTATAGTCATTTTATTTTGAAACTGTTACCCCCATTGCTTTTAATTTCATATACGCAGTTTATATTATTGCATTGTTCTGGAACGTGTGCTGTTATTTTGAATTGGCTATTGTTTTTGAGAAATCTGCTTCAAAAAGACAGACAATGTACCTGTCTTTTTGGTATGGTGTAAAAAACATCTCATATTTTTACATGGGAAAATAAGAAAACGGTATGTGGTATATCTTTCGTTGCGTAATGGTTCGTGCTACATTCTGATGGGTTGAAGACTGGTTTTGAACTTTGTACTTCTCTCTCTCTTTCTCTCTCTCTCTCTCTCTCTCTCTCTCTCTCTCCTCTCTCTCTCTCTCTCTCTGTGTCTCTGTCTCTCTCTCGCTCTTCTCTCTCTCTCTTCTCTCTCTCTCTCTCCGCCTTGCTATTTTCTTGTGTGTGTGTGTGTGTGTGTGTGTGTGTGTGTGCTGTACTTAAGAATAGCTTCGTTACTTTGTTTTTATATTGTACATGGTATGTATAATTTAGAAAGAAAGGGGTTAGTAACCGCCAAGGACATTGCCAATGTCCTGTGCTTTGTCTATGTCCTTGGCGGTAACTAACCCCCTCTCTTTCGAAATTTTAGGCGGGTCCAAACCCAAAAGTACGCGTTCCAGTTAATGTAAATTAATCCACTCTTTAGCCTGACAAGGATTTATAGTTTACTGTACACGTACACCACATCATAAAGCCACCGTGTCGGTGTTCTGGTTTGTTAGAGTGGACGCCTTAGAAAGTTATGAAGCCAAAGGACAGGTCACGAGTTATTTCCCATGCTTCACAGTTGCGACTTGGATGCTTTTGATTGGAGTCTGTATAGAGAGATCAGACACAAACGCTATGTTTTCCTGATCGCATCCAGGGCTGTATGTAAGATCTATAAGAGGAGGAATGTTCTTTAAAAAAAAGAAACAAGATGCGAAGCATATAAACGCACTCCCAGTTTTCCAAACCGCTTATAAATCGGCCAAGTGCTTTGTGAGATAAGAAATAAAGGCAAAATAACGGTTATTTAACCGATGTACACTTTTGAAACTGGTATTTTAGTCCTCACTGGGCTAAAGCCAGTGGACATACCAAATTTCATTCAAATCGGACAATATGTCAAGAATAACGGTTTTTAACGGTCAGATTTTGAAACACTGCATGGAAGTGCCATTTGTGTGTGATAACCTTTCTATATACAAAATTGCATTAAAACCCACCAATATATAAAAAAATAACGGCAAAATAACGGTTTAACGGTTATATAACCGATACACACTTTTGAAACCGGTATTTTAGTCCTCACTGGGCTAAAGCCTGTGTACATATCAAATTTCATCCAATCGGACAATATGTCAAGAATAACGGTTTTTAACGGTCAAATTTTGAAACACTATATAGAAGTGCCATTTGTGTGTGATAACCTTTCTATATACCAAATTTCATTAAAATCCACCTATATTTAAGAAATAACGGCAGAATAACGGTTTTTAACGGTTGCTTAATCCATTTTCAGCATTACATCACTTACATATGGACAGAGGCTCCGATTTGTCTCAAGACCATCTAAACCGCTTATAAATTGGCCAAGTAGTTTCTGAGATATTCCGTATTAAAGAAAAACGTTACATGCCGTTACAACCGTTACTAACGGCTTTAACGGGCAAACTAAAACATCAGGCATCATCTGTGACCCATAATGAACATACCTGCTAATTTTCATAAAGGTCGGCCAAGTACTTTCTGAGATATTCCACAAAGAAGAAAAACCGTCACAGGCCGTTACAACCGTTAGTAACGGTTATAACGGGGTAAACTAAAACATCGGGCATTATTCGTGACCCATAGTGAACACACCTACAAATTTCAGAAAGATCGGCCAAGTACTTTCTGAGATATTCCATAAAGAAGAAAAACCGTTTACAGGCCGTTACAGCCGTTAGTAACGGCTATAACGAGGTAAACTAAAACATCAGGCATCATCCGTGACCCATAGTGAACGTACCTGCTCATTTTTTACAAAGATCGGCCAAGTACTTTTCGAGATATTCCATAAAGAAGAAAAACCGTTACAGGCCGTTACAGCCGTTAGTAACGGCTATAGCGGTAAACTGAAACATCGGGCATCATCCGTGGCCCATATTGAACATACCTACAAATTTTCAGAAAGATCGGCCCAGTAGTTTTGTCTGGAGCGAGTGGAACAAATTTGACCACGGACACACAGACAGACACATACACACACACAGACAGCATTTCTTCGTTCCCATTCTGAAGTATTCCCTGTTCAAAAAGAACTGGGAGTACAAAAAGAAGAAGAAGAAAGCGAAAAGCTCAGGCCTGATGTCTGATTCTTGAACTGGTCGGTGCGTTTTTCTCTCGTCTGCTCGACTCTTCATTAAAGAAATGGCGCAAGAACAAAAGGCAAGACCCCGATCATGATCACATCCACCCTCTTTGTCATCAGAGGTCAGTGATCCCTGATCATGATCACATCCACCCTGTTTGTCATCAGAGGTCAGTGTGATCCCTGATCATGGTCACATCCACCCTCTTTGTCATCAGAGGTCAGTGTGATCCCTGATCATGGTCACATCCACCCTCTTTGTCATCAGAGGTCAGTGTGATCCCTGATCATGGTCACATCCACCCTCTTTGTCATCAGAGGTCAGTCATCCCTGATCATGATCACATCCACCCTGTTTGTCATCAGAGGTCAGTGTGATCCCTGATCATGGTCACATCCACCCTCTTTGTCATCAGAGGTCAGTGTGATCCCTGATCATGGTCACATCCACCCTCTTTGTCATCAGAGGTCAGTGTGATCCCTGATCATGGTCACATCCACCCTCTTTGTCATCAGAGGTCATGGTCACATCCACCCTCTTTGTCATCAGAGGTCATGGTCACATCCACCCTCTTTGCCATCAGAGGTCATGGTCACATCCACCCTCTTTGCCATCAGAGGTCATGGTCACATCCACCCTCTTTGTCATCAGAGGTCAGTGATCAAAGTTAACTCCAAATCCAAAGACAAAATTCCTTCGTTTCTTTTTTTTGACACTGAAGTCAATGGTAGAAAAGGAAGAGAGTTTTCGTTCTTCAAATGGAGCGCTTACCACATATAAGCAGACGATAACCTTGGGGTTGGAATGTTGGCTCAAGCACTGACAGTTTGACTTCGAGAAAATTCCCATCTCTTCCCCTATTCCATGACCACCCGTATCCTGTACCCCCACCCCCTCCCCCACTTTCTTCCTATCATGAACAACCATTCCACCGTTCGTCTGATTTTACAATAACGTTCAAATTTATGTCGAGACTGATGTAATTAACATGGCTGAACATTCCCACTCCCTTCTCCCTTTTCCATGATCACCCGTCCCTTCTACCCCTCCCCCCACCCTCATACACGCGCACTTTCTTCCTATCATGAACAAATTTTCTTCCATCCATTGAACTGATTATACAATGATACTAAAGTTTATGTTGAGGCTGATGTCATCAACATGAGTGAACATTCCCGCCCCTTCTCCCTTTTCCATGAGCACCCTCCCTCTCTACCCCCCACCCCCACCACACACACACACACACACACACACACACACACACACACACACACACACACACACACACTTTCTTCCTATCATGAACAACTTTTCTTCCATCATTTATTTGATTTGACAGTAACCAAAGGGACTAAGAATAAGCGGAACGACCATCTCAAACAGTCGTCTCCTCCACAAAGGTGCAGTCTGTAGATCAGGTCATTTGACCGCTTGAGAACAATGTGAAGCCTGGGATACAGCTGAGACAGTTACAGGTAGGACCACAGGGATGTTTCTGCTTAGGTCACACACACGCTCTGCTGCCTGCTACGTTTGATGCTAACTCTTCAATAATACACGGCACGGATTCGACCTGATTCGTCAAACCAAAGAAAATCTCGGAGATAACCCTCGAACTTATGTTTTTACCTTTCTCGTTGCGTGTTTTATGAGCAATGGCACATGTAAACTGTCACGTGGGTCTTGTGATACCCACAAAATGCAGGGTTTATGGGGTCTTTATGGTTATTCTTTTTTTTTTCTTTAGAATTGTAATGCCATGAAATTTGTTCGAGTCATTCATGGAAAAACGGAATTGTGTCAAACATGTACACAAAGGAGCACATGCACGCGCGAGCGCATGCGAACACAAACTCAAAGACACGCTATACTGCTACACCACTCGCGTTACACTACACTGACACTACACAACACACACACAACACACACACACATACAAAAAAAAAAAAAAAACACAACACACCACACACACACACCACACACACACACATTCACACTATACCACACAACACACTACATCACACACTACATAAACCTACACTACACACACACACACACACACAACACTCACACTACACCACACACACACACACACAACACACCACCGGCGCATCCTCGGGATTATAACTGTTCTTTTACTTTATTGTGAGGTTACTTGAGGTTTTTTAGTTTTTATGTCGTATGTTTTTGTGTTTCTTTTCACATTTTATTTGTTTGTACTGTGTGTTCGTTTTATGGGATGAGTATCGTATTTTGTGTTTGTTTATTTGTGGGTGTAAGTTATGTTTAATTGCGTGTGTCGAATGTGTGTGGTCGATCATTAACAAACACACACACACAGGACACACACATCACACCACCAATCACACACACACACACACTCACACACACCACAACTCCTCCACACACACACTCACAACCATACAACACACACCACACACACACACACACACACATCACACACACTCACTGCCACTCCACACATCAGACACAATTGTGACAGATCTCTCTCTTGGTTGGACTGGGTGAGAGTGAAAGCGCGCATTTGTGTTGTTCCCTTGGCTCATTTGGAGACGTGTGTGTTGTGTGTTGTGTGTGTGTCTGGATGTGTGTGTGTCGTGTTGTGTGTGTAGTGTGTTGTTGTGCGTGTGTGTGTGTTGTGTGTGTGTTGGTGTGTGTGAATGTTTGTGCGTGTGTGTGATGTGTGATGTGTGGTGTGTGTGTGTGTGTGTGTGTGTGTGTTGTGTGTCGGTGTTGTGTGTGTGTGTGTGTGTTTCGTGTTGAATCTGATTTTATCTCACCCTCTGACTCTTTAGCTGCTTAGATCACGCATTCCTCGTGTGAAAATGATGGATCTATTCACTTTTGAGGGTCGTTCAATTGTTGCCTTCCAGCTTAATGAATCTGTGCTACTATTCCCTCTTTTCTACGACTCTCTTTTCTACCTTCGTTTGGTTTCGATTCTGGTCAACTTTTTTCTCATTTGGTGCCTTCACATCTGTTGGTTCAGTCATTTTGACACTTTGTTTTCTTTTTTACAGTTTACAAGATGCTACATGGCTAGCTGTTGTTGGTTTTTTTTTTTGGAGCCTTGGGATGTGACAGTGTTAAACACTATTCATAAGAATAAAAGTGTTGCCGACATGTTTGACCACATAAGTTTCCTTATAGGTTAAACACGGCGACAGTTTTCTGTATGTGTAGTGTGTGCGTGTTTTTGTGTATGGTGTGTGTATGTGCGGGCGGTGTGTGTGTGCTGTGTGTTTGCGAGTGTGTGTGTGTGTGCGCGCGCACAAAAATAGTGGCTGTATTGAATCAGATCTTTTTTTCCTCATTGACCTCAGTATGACAAACTTTCATTTCTATCGAAGGCGAAGTGCATATTTCTTTCTTTTTGTTTTTTTTTTACCAAAGATAGCCACCACGAACACCACGAAGTGACTCGGTAGTGAGCAGTGCAGTGTCTCTCCTTTGAGTTGCCCTAGGCGGCTTGACATTGACTGTTCCCTGTGAAGTGCCGTCGTATGACGGGGGGCGTGGGGGGGGGGGGGGGGCGGGGGGGGGGGGCGGGGGGGGGGGGGGGGGGGGGGGGGGTGGCGGTCGGAATGGGCGGCATGGGTTCACTGTCACAGACGATGCACAGAAAAGGAACAAAACAAAAAAAAAAGAAAGAAAAGAAAGAAAAAAAAAAAAGAAGCTGGGTTGGACTGTAGATTGTTTATTTTGCGTTTATTGTTTTTTTGCAATCGCTTCTTTGTGATGTGCCATTATTATCGAACATGCCGAGGTACTGGTTCGCGTCTTGATGTTGCTTACTTCCCTGTGTCTTGGAAGAGGATAATTATTATTAGTAGGGCATTCTCCTGATAAAGTCTGATCCGTCTTCAGGTTGTCAGTAGAGTGTAAGATTAGTTAGTGTGTTAAAGTGTTGTAACAGTTCTGCGTGTGTGTGTGTATGTGTGTGTGTGTGCCCGAGCGCGCACGCGCACGCGTCTGAGAGGCTTCCGTGCCGTCGTCAGCGCTACGATAAAGCGGAAAACGAAGCTGTATTAGGGGGCCCATAAAACGACCTACTTCGTGAGATTGGTTTTCATTCCTTCCTCTTCTCCTCACCCCCCCCCCCCCCCCCACCCCCCCCCCCCCCCCCTCCCTTTCTCCTCACCACACGACAACGTTACTACCCGGTATCCACCTGCACCACCTCCTTTATCCCCCCCCCACCCTTCCCTCCCCATTTTTTCCCTGCCTGCCCCTTCTCTCTTACCCACCCCCCCACCCCCCCCCCCCCTCATTACCTCCGCTCCTTTGAACTCGGCGATTTGCTCCTAAACGTCCATTGCAGCGAAAAGGGGGAGCGGGTAATATTCAGAGGTGTGTGTGTGTGTGTGTGTGTGTGTGTAGCTATGTCTCTAACGGCTTCCAATAAATCCTTGCCGACGACCCCAATTCCTCGCCAGTCCTTCTCCCAGAGGGTGTGATAACATTGACGGAGCAATTTCCCCGTTCAGGTAGTCGCACAAGACAGACAGAGAGAGACGAGCGGCGGAGGGGGGGGGGGGGGGGGGGGGGGGGGGGTTATGGGAATAAGGAATAGCACAGGAGCAATGGGAGAACACGCTTGTCAAAAGGGGGAGAACTCCAGCAGCAAGAGTGACGAGAGAAACCGCCAGGTAGGGAAGAACATGAGCGTCAAAAGTTTACGTCCTCCAAACGGATCGAGCACCTCCGTAGTTTTCTGCTTTAGTAGAATGTGTAAGGGGGAAGAGAATGAGGATGGTTGGTGGTGGGGGGTGGGGGGGGGGGGGTGTAGAGGAAGAGCGGGGATGGGTCTTGTTTATGCTATGATTGCACGTGTTGACGCATGCCCTTTGTTTCGGGATGTTAAAAAAAACGGCTGTGGCAACAAGCAGCGAGAACAACAACAACAGAACGAAAGCAACAACAATAGCAGTAGCAACAGGAACAATAATTGACAAAATAAAATTAAATGTAGAAAGAACAGCAGCAAAAAAGTAAATAAATGAAAAAAAAAGAACAAAGAATACAGCGCAGCAAAGACAACCCAAGATGAAACATTTCCGATTTCGGCGAAAATTCGCTGAATGTTTCATCCACAAAAAGAGTATCGCGAGAAATCCCGGAAACGGAAAATGTTGCCATGAAAAGTCCGGCAAGAACGTTGATGTTACGGTCTAACAACCAAAACCACAACAGTACTACAGCAACCCCAAAAGTAGCAACAATGACAGGAAGAATAAAAACCAGCAGCGGTAGCAATGCAACAGCAAAAGCAACCACAGTAACGACAACAGTAACAATAAGAGCAATAGCAGTACAACAGCAACAATAAAAGCAACAACGGTAACAACAGCAACAAAAAAGCAACAACAATAACACACCAACAATAAAAGCAACAACGGTAACGAACAACAGCAACAATAAAAAGCAACAACATTAATTTTAACAACAACAGCAACAATAAAGGCAACAACAGTAACAACAGCAAATAAGGCAACAACATTAACAACAGCAACAATAAAGGCAACAACAGTAACAACAACAGCAACAATATAAGGCAACAACAGTAACAACAACAGCAACAATAAAGGCAACAACAGTAACAACAACAGCAACAATAAAGGCAACAACAGTAACAACAACAGCAACAATAAAGGCAACAACAGTAACAACAGCACAAATAAAGGCAACAACAGTTAACAACAACAGCAACAATAAAAGCAACAACATTAACAACAGCAACAATAAAGGCAACAACAGTAACAACAACAGCAACAATAAAGGCAACAACAGTAACAACAGCAACAATAAAGGCAACACAGTAACAACAGCAACAATAAAAGCAACAAAAACAACTACACAGCGAAAGCAGTAACAGTACAACATACAACTGAAGCAACAACTGTAACAATAATACAAAAGAAGCAACAACAGTAACAGCACAAAAACAACAGTAACGCCAATACAACAGAAGGAACAACAGTAACAGCACAAACAACAACAGTAACGCCAATACAACAGAAGGAACAACAGTAACAACAAGAGCAATAAAAGTAACGACAACAGCAACATGAAGCAACAACAATGACAACAAAAACAAACAACAACAAAAGCAATAACAGTAACAACAACACCAACAATGAAAGCAACAACAGTAAGAACAATATCAATAAAAGCAACAACAAAAAACCTACTACAACAGCGAAAACAGTAACAGTAACAACAATACAACTGAAGCAAGAACAAAAGCAACAACTTAACAACAATACAAAAGAAGCAACAACAGTAACAACAAAAGCAACAACAGTAACGACAATACAACAGAAGGCAACAACAATAACAACGAAAGTAACAACAACAGTAACGACAACAATACAACAAAAGCAATGAAGTAACGACAACCGTAGCTATAAAACCAACAACAATAACAACAGCCGCCGCAACACTGTTTCCCCAAAGTCTTGCCTGGAGACCTGAGTGACAGAGATATGGGTGCTAGTCTTCCTTAGTGTCGGTTTTGTTATGTTGTTTTTGTTGTTGTCCCTCTTCTGATGAAATATTAATTTAAAAGAAAGAAAGTGGAACGACTTCTGTCAGCAGAATTGCGTTGCAGAGCATCAAACAAGACGTCATAAAAAGGGGAAGGAGGTTTGGGGGATTGCTTGATTGACATTAGTCCTATGATAGTGAAAAAAAAACCCAAACAACTAATATGACTGGCATTATTTCCTATGACAGTGAGAAATTAAAAAAGAAAACATTGATTGTTTCTTTTCCTGTGATAGTAAGAAGTAAAAAAAATGATTGACATTATTCCCATGATAGTGGGAAATCAAAAGATGGATTGACTTCATTCCTATGATAGTGAGAATGAAAATTATGATTTACATTAGTCCTATGATAGTGAGAAAAAATAGATGATTGACATGATTTCTATGATAGTAAGATAGTAAAAGAAATATGTTTGACATTATTCATATGATAGCTAGAAATACAAAACAATTGATTGACATTTATTCATATGATAGGAAAAAAAAAGATTGATATTATTCCAGCGACAGTGAGAAAGTTAAAAAATTAATGACTGGCATTATTCCCATGAATGTGAGAAATGAAAAATAATGCACAAACAAACAAACAAACAAAAAACAAAAAAAATGTAAAATTACCACCACTACTACTACTACCACCACTACTACTACCACCACTACTACTACCACCACTACTACTACCACCACTACTACTACTACCACCACCACTACTACTACCACCACTACTACTACCACCACTACTTACTTACTACCACCACTACTACTGCCGCCACTACTACTACTGCTACTACTACTACTACTACTACTACTACTACTACTACTAGTACTATACTACTACTACTACTACTACTACTACTATACTACTAATGCTACTACTACTACTGCTACTGCTGCTGCTACTGCCTACTACTGCTGCTGCTACTACTACTACTACTGCTACTACTACTACTACTATGACTGGCATTACTCCTATGATAGATAATCATAACAAGAGAAAATAATAAACTAAAACAAAGTAAAAGAATAATGATAATGATAATAGTCAGAATGATAACAACAACATACAGTAGGAATATTCTAAGAGGAGAGGCAAGAACTGACATTCTGTTTGTCCTTCCTGTCTGTCTGTCTGTCTGTCTGTCTGTCTGTCTGTCTGTCTTGGTTTTTCTTTCTTTTTTTCCTTGTCATTCTTCTTGTCCTGTTTTCAATTTGATCAGTTATTGACCCCCACGAGTCACCATAGAGAAAGGGTTCCATAATGTATCTGTGCCTAATATTTTATACATGTCACTTTGACAAGAGTAGGCGGCCTCTTACATTGACAGTGTCTGAACAGTAATAGTTATGCTTGAGCAGAGGAGTGTGGTGTGTGTGTGTGTGTGCGTGCGTGGCGTGCGCGCGTGCGTGCGTGCGTGCGTGCGTGTGTGTGTTTGTGTGTGTGTGTGTGTGTGTGTGCGCGCGCGCGCGCGTATCTGTTTTCGTGGGAGATACAGTTATTGCAGGTGTGTGTGTATGTGTGTGTGTGTTGTGTGTGTTGTGTATGTGTGTGTGTGTGTGTATGTGTGTGTGTGTGTGTGTGTGTGTGTGTGTGTGTGTGTGTGTGTGTGTGTGTGTACGTGCGAGCGTGCGTCCGCGCGCGTTCGCGGGCGTGTGTGTGTGTTTTGTGCATGTGCGTGATGCGTGCCGT